>JANHJO010006301.1:58379-76262 GCA_032468235.1 Pseudoxyrhopus heterurus | reverse complement strand
CTCCCAAACCAGCTAGAAGACTGCTTGTTTGAAAACTGGGAGAAGCAGGTTTTTTAAAAATACTTTTTTCTTTATCCAAGCTGTTTCTTCCTGTGTTTTCTTTAAAAAAAAATCTAAGATCATTTCACCATAACTATCATCCGAGAGCTTCCTTGAAGAATTCCCTACCACATATCCTTGAGAAAAGAATATATTAGCATTTATATCTCCTTTTTGCTTTGTGATTTATAATATACATAACAATCCAAAAAAAGAATATATTTTTTATTCCATGGCCCCAAAGTTTACTCCAAAATCTTTGCTATAAAATGTCAAAGACTTAAAATTCCCAAATAGGTAAAGTTGATAGGATCACTTCCATCAATATGCCTGATGACACTATTGATGAAAAGCCCATTGTAAAAGTTTTCTAAGGCTGGATATTTTTCTGTGGATTTCTTGCTGATTCCCTATCAGCATGACTGGGTCCTCTGTCTACCTAGTTATTTTTTGTCACTATTTGTTTATCATTGATACCAATTTGCCTGGAACAACACTGAACTTCCTGGTCTATAATTGGTCGGTTTTCTTCTTTTTTAAAAAAAATATTATTCTGACATTGACTAACTTCAACCCTCTGCTATAGAGACTAATTTGAGAAATATATTTACTATGTTACATAAATATGGCAAACATTTGTGATTTTCTACTGAGTGCAGATAGAGATTAAAACTCAAAAGAAAGAGAAGCGTCCATACATTCCTGACCATGGGATCTATTAAGCAGTGGACAAGCCTGTCTTCTGGTGTGGATGCTCCATCACTGGAGATTATCATACAACGGTAGGACAACTATTATCTGGGATGGTTTGAGGAACTCTTGTTCTGGGCAAGAAATTGGACTAGAAAATGTCAAGGATTACTTCCAAACTTATGATTCTATCAGTTATATAATACCCATTGTTTTCTTAACTTGAAGATGTTAACTATCACCTTACTTTTAGGCTTTTCAAACTGAGAGTTGGGACACTCCAAAGGTCACTAAGAAACTTAGAAGAGAAAAATCATTTTTTTTAAAAAAGGATTGATCAGCCATACAAGATCAGTGGAATTACTGTCAAAATTTGTGTAAACCCAATAAGCAGCTGTACTGCACAGTTAAAATTTCCCTCTGCATTGGGAAATGAATATTTGAGAGAGACATTTTGAAATTGGTATCTGTTCATTTCTTGTCTTCATTGCAGATGGATAATATATTGGTTAATTTATTTGTTCATTACAGGTACAACTTAGGACCACAATTGAGCCCAGATTTTCCATTGCTAAGGAAGACGATTGCTAAGTGAGTTGCACCCCATTTTATGACCTTTTTTGCCACAGTTGTTAAGTGAATCACTGCAGTTGTGACAGGAATCATTATTAATCAAATATAGCTTCCCCATTGACTTTCCTTGTCAGAAACCAGCTGGGAATGTTACAAATGGTGATTACATTATTCCAGGACAGTGCAAAAACCAGTTGCGAAGCTGAAAGATACTGCAATGGTCGTAAGTGTGAAAATTGCTCATAAGTCACTTTTTTCAGAACCATTGTAACTTTGAACGGTCACTAAATGAATAGTTGTCAGTTGCGGACCTTCTGTAATTGAATCATTGGAATGTATTCTAACTGCATATTGTCATAAGTTCTTAGGAAATACAGTGGTCTAATTACACTACATAGCAAATGCATGCATACATACATTTGTTTTTGTTAGTTGCGAAGTCATGTCCGACCCATCGTGACCCCATGGACAACGTTCCTCCAGGCCTTCCTGTCCTCTACCATCCCCCGGAGTCCATTTAAGCTCGCACCAACTGTTTCAGTGACTCCATCCAGCCACCTCACATTACACTGTACATACATACATACAATGTAATTATTAAAAATAAGTAATAAAATCACATTAAATGTATAAAACAGAAATAAAATAATGAAAAGGAAACAAGTTTTTATTACAGTTTACTTTGACTATTAATGCATTAATATTAAACATTTTTTAAAAAATATTTGCTTATTTAAAATATTTTATATTTCTACAAATATACACAGCAAATAGATGTGTGTTCGATTTTCTCTGTAAAAAAAACTTTTCGGATAGTTCAACATTTCCAAAGGGAGGACACAGCTGGAATGATTACAGTCTGTGTCCTGGCTTGCCAGCTAACAGAAAATAAAAATCAGACAAAACTCAACTTTAAAGCAGGAGATTTTAATCAAAATTCAAAGTTGAGTTTTTGACAGAGTTTCTTGTCTTCAGCTTTGGCATAAGTATAAAGCATGTAATGTACAATCATAAAGATGGAAAATTTTAGGAAGCAGATTAGTTTCTCCATGCCAAGAGTTTAAAAATGTAAGAGATAAGTGAGTTCCTTTTCCTCTACTCCCTCTTTTGTATCTATTTAACTTTCCTCATTTCAAAAAGAATGAAAGCAGCTAAATTCTGGCTCCTTGTATTCAAATAGCCACCTGTTTCTATCTCTTGTGTAGACTAAAGCTTTAAATGTTGTCATCTCCACACTTAAATTCAATTTCCAGGCTTTAATTGAAACCATGTTGCTTTGTTTCCATAGAATAGAACAGAACAGAACAAAAATAGGAATAGGAATAAGCATAGAAATAGGAATAGCCATTTGAATAGAGCAAAATGTTATATATTTACCTTGTTTGCTGTTATGCCAAAACAAGGAAACATTTGGAATTGTGAGACTATGTTGATGAACACTCATAAAATGGTGGACAAGGCAAATTTATCTAGTCGCTAAATGGCTGCTCATACAGCCAAATTGCTACACTCAAGCATTAAAATTTACCAGAAGGAAAATTAATTCTTCCAAGATGCCATCTATCATCCCTGTTGGGGTTTACCTAAGCATTCTTGCATCTATATATAATACTACAGGCTGGTGAGCTGTTTGCAGAATGTCAGTTTTTTAATGCCTGTTTTATAAATTAAAAGAATAGTATAATATGTCAGGAGATGCAAGAAACCTGTTGGATGTATAAAGGAGGAAAACTGTGGTTCAACATTTTCTTTTCCTATCTTACAAATTCTCTATGGTGCCATGAGAATTACATCAGATGTAGAATCAGACATCAACTTCTTCCTTTAAAAAATAATTGTTACTTTCAGATTTGCTAGAGAAAAATCCATATAGATTCAGACATGCTTTTAGTCTTAAGAAAATTCATGGTCAGTAAAAGCCAAAGATAGATAATTGGAAAAATGTTAAATAACTTATAAAGTATTCTCTTATTTGCTACAAAAATATTACACATAGTTAAAAACAACAGATTTTTAACATTGAAAAATTCATAAATTCCATCCTATTGTGCTGAATTTAAATTACTGCATTATTGTATTATCAGGAAGCTTTGAACTACCAGGAAATTAAATAGATAAAAGAACAATTGATTTATTCTGAATTTTTCTTCCCTTTAAGGGACTAAGAAGCAATCAGCCAACTTAGCAAAACTTGCAACATATAAAGGCAGAATAAAATATTGGGAAGTGGCAATGCTTGTACTTAGATGCATCGACTTCCATGGGAACTGTATTCAGAAAAGCCACAGTATTAGCCACAGTAAATTTGCAAAGGCTAGAAAACACTACACTGGTACACATTGCAGAAAGTTTTCAGAGCAAATATTGGACCTGGATTTCACTCTGTTTGTGTTGGTTCTTAAGAAAAGTGGGTTATTATTCTGTTAGAGTGTGGACAGTTTGGAAAATATAAGTGGGTGTGTTAATGCAGAATAAGCTCCCCTATTACTCACCAGGAAACTCTTAGACTTAATAGGATGTGGTTTATTCTTCACTGTTAAACTATGACAGATTGGTCCTGGCGTAAAATTGATCACTAAGTGCCAGATGAGTCATGATGTTTGTCACTTAGTTCACTGAATCTTGGAAGCATAAAAGAATCAAGTAACAAATACTGGAAGCCTCATTTACTGTAGATCATACCAGGTCATAGTATGGACAATAAGTGGTATGAGAAACACCTTTGTTCAGCACAACATAATCAGAAATGTTAATTTATTCAGTCCCGGTTGTGATTATGGGAGCCCTGAAAACTTTGTTTTTATCCTAATTCTTCACTAAAACATCTCTAAAATATTCTGCATATGCTCTATGACTGCAAATCAACTTTCCTACAGTTAAACCCAGATTTCTACTTAATTGTCTGCTAACATTTTTTTCCCAATTCTATGAATTAAGTAGGTTATCAAATCTAATATATGGTATATAGGTATTAGGTATTTGTTTACTTACAGTTCCTTAACCTGTCACCTTCCCCATGTTGGCCGGTAATTACAGAGCCAACATATCTAGACATAGAGAACTACTATGAAAAAAACAAATGGGCTGACTTTGTTTTCTTACAACACAATATGGAGAAAAATCCTTAGCATCTAACCAATAAGGAATCTCAGGTAAGCTGTTAGCTAATTTTTGATTTGGTAAATTGGTAACATATGACAAAATGTATAATAGCTTCTACTATATAGAGCCATTGTGACACAGTGGTTAGAATTCAGTACTGCAGGTTACTTCTGCTGACTGCCAGCTGCCTGCAGTTTGGCAGTTCGAATTTCACCAGGCTCAAGGTTGACTCAGCCTTCCGTCCTTCCGAGGTCAGTAAAACGAGGACTCAGATTGTTCGGGGCAATATGTTGACTCTGTAAACCGCTTAGACAGGGCTGTAAAGCACTGTGAAGCGGTATATAAGTCTTAAGTGCTATTGTTATTTCTATATGGAATATAAATGCATGTAGTTCTGCTCTAAAAGTTATTAGATAGAAGACTCAGTGCACACCAAACATAGTGTCTCTAACTGATCAAGTCAGAATTTAGCAAGGTTTAGTACAGATATAATTGGGGGGGGTGGGGTAGTGAATGCCTCTGGAAAAATTCAGAAAAATCTCTTCTTTTTTTAAAGTGCCCTTGTGTAGTTCCACCTAAGATCTAAAACTTGGTATTTGTCTACAAAGCTGAAATGCTAATCTTGTCACTATAGGAATTTCATATCTTGCACAAACCAGAGTACTTGGAAACAAGTAATCCCAGTCTGCTAGAATATGAGGCATCTCAGATTACCTGATATGTGTTATGATTTATGACTTAAAATCAGGACAGAAGTTCTAACAGCTGCACAACATGCATGTGTGTGTGTGCACATGTGTGCGCATGCGTGCGTGGGCATACAATACAACATATGTTAGAAAAATTGCCTAGGAAAAGGGACATAAGAAGTGGATAAATAGCATGAAAGTATATACAGTACTTAATCGTTCCTCTATTGGGAGCATCTCAATTTCACATTTAATCAAGCTATTGTCTTTCTTCACCAGGTTTAAAGAAACTTGCAGGAAGTACAACTGAAAAATCATTGTTGAGTAGAAAAGCTACCAAAAGGCAAAAGACTAAGTTACTCCCTTGTTTGAAACCTTCCCATTCAACACCACTTGCCTGAAAGAAAATTATAAGGATATGCATATTAACATGAGTATGAGTTGGCTCCTAAAACTACTTTGGAACAGTGGTAGCTGCAGTACAAAGCCGTCCTTGTCAGCACTGTTAATCTAACAGAGTATTCAGCCTTTATGTGCTATAAGAGGCTCATCGCGTAAGAAGCAAGATATTAATGGATTAAGAAATTGTATATAGCCTATATGATATAATTTAGAAGTCTAGATCTCACATACCAGCCTTCCCCAATCTACACATGGCCTAAGTATTAAATATTCTATTTCCGGAATAATCAAGGCAACAATTTCTGAGAATTCTAGAATTTGAAGCCCAAGAATATGGAAGGCACTCAAATGAGGAATAGTGAAGCTAAGTTATAATGATGTTTATTTGTTTTTAAATAAATATTTATATGGACATCCACCTTAAACAACTTCAGATGGCTCATATCAGTAAAACTAGTAACTATAAAATAATAATAAAACAGTAAAATAATCAAAAATAAACACTTTTGTCATGACTTATATGAATTTAGCCTATTTTGTTTTAATTAATAAACCATAATTAAGTAAATGGTAGATTAGCATGATATACAATTTCAGTGACTCAGACTCTTTGATCTGAACCATCCAGTGTATTCAGTTAATCCAATACAGAACATCTAGGCTAAAACCTAAAGATAAAAGGAGAAAGTAGCAAATAGTATAAATTACTGATTTACAAGCAGAAAAAAAGCTCTCAGTTTGCAACAGGTAGATTTATTCTTATTGACCTTGTATGTTTTCCTACACTTTTAAGATTTTCTAGCAAGACTAGACCAGTGGATAATTAGTGGATTCCTACTGGATGCTCACTTTGTCTCCCTTCATTTATGTTATTACTTGTTATACTGAATACTCTATTGTGCTACAGTATGCGGTTGGAAAATTTTGATAGTTCAAGTCCATGTATATTAAAATTGCCAGAAACATTGCTATATAGGATAGTTAGTTAAGTTTTTAAATAAACTACTAGCGAATACTAAAAAAAGAATTCATTGAATCTTTTTTAATCTTCATAGGATAAGGACTAAGCTTTTTGTCCCATAGATATTACGTATTTAATCAAACATATTTAGACAATTCAGTTTTTATGGTCTTTCTACAAAACGTATTCTCTTCGACAGGGTTGCAAACTGGCATTAGGTGAGTTTTAAAAGGTAATGACATTTGATGATAATTATCATAGCTTAATCCTTCAACCTTGACCAAGTAAATACTCTGTTTGCTTAATTAAAGGATAGATATAGGTAGAAATTATAGATTCCCCTTTGCAATTAGGATTTGACAATTCTTGAAAAATCATTATAGTTTAACAGATTTCATTAATGGCAATAATCCACACAGACTAATTTTTATGAAAATAAATAATTAAATCCAATGTATTTAAGTTGAGGTGATTCATTTGTAAGAATACCCATTCCATTCTCTTAAAACAAACAAAAAACCCAGAAGAATTGAAGCTGTGTAGAAAGATACAAATTTGAAGCAAATAATGTAAATATATTTATAGCATAGTTATGTCAAAAGACTGTATCCCAACTGACAATAGACATTCTAGTTTCATTCATGTACCTCGAAAGAATCAGTAATAAGTATATAATAATAATCATGTTTGATCACAACCCTTGACTTTATAACTTATTTGTTGTCTCTCTAGTGGGAGAATCATTTGTGAAGTTTGTCTCTGTTGATGTACACTACATTTCCTATCACAGGTGAATGTTCTCTATTTTATATTCACTTTTTAGCACTTAGCAGTTGAAATTCCCAAGAGGTGTTGGATTCTTGTTTAACTGAATGACTAAATTTTAATGGTCATTATCTAATGTGCAACAGTGTACACAATCATGAGAATACATGCATATTATTGTTCTGGTTCCAGTGATTATTTTATGCTGCCCAGAATCACTCCTTGTGCATCTATATAAATTTGACAATAAACAACCTCTATATCTGCATATCATTTACATCAACCAATATATCCCAATTGCATAGATATTCTACTTTTATGATGGTCAGGATCAGCATCTGAGTCACAAACTCTTTTTTTTTACTTCATCATTGTATTTATTTTTTGCAAACTATCCATCATTTCATTACCGCATCTCTGTTACAACTTGACAAGACTTTCCTACCATTCACTGATGAGCTGAATACTTCAGATAGAACTACCCGTAAACAATTAATTTACTTTGGACTATAAGAAAACCAGGGAATTCTATGAGTTAATATTATCTCAAAAGAGTGAAAGTAAGAGTTTCAGATCAGAATATTTGTTGTCTTTTTCTAACTTTTTAGAATTTTATATATTGTTCTAGAAAGAAAACATGTATTGAAGAAAGAAGAGAGGCTAGACAACCTGTCATATCAAAAATATTAAATTGGGATTTGGAGACTCCTTTTCCCTTCCTAGAATGAAGAACTTTTAAGATTTACCTTTAAGTTCCTATTTGCTAAATTTTTTACTCTTAACAGTTCCTGTTATCTAAAGGTTTCTCTTGGCAATCTTTTGGATAATTTGTTCCTTTCTTGTTAGAACAGAACAGTATGAGAGACAATAGCAAAGAATTATTGAGTTAGCAGTAGTTAGAGTGGGAAAGAAAGAGAGGAGAGAGATAAAATAAGAAAAGAAGCTTTAATTGGTTAAAAGCCAATTTACCTAAACCTCAACATTCTTTTCTTCCAAAAATATGAATTATCTTTCTTGTCTATACGATGCAAGGTACTCTTTTAGATCTGATTAAGCAAGTAGTAGGTGAATATTTCTAGATTCTATTTAGGATCATTTCAACCAAGTTTGAATTTGATAGCCTTATCAGCTTTACTTGGCTTCTATAGACTCCTATAGATAGGGCCTTACCATTGAACATCAAGGTGATGTTCATAGCCAAAAGTATCTTTTTTGAATTTTTGATCTAACCAGCTTGTCTGTTCTTAAGTTCTTAAGTTGAACTTCAACAACATAATGGTTAAACAAGTCCTTTCCAATCTGGTGATTTATCACTATATTAAAATTACAACTCCCAGAATTCTCAGACTGTCAGACTAGACTTAACAAAGCTAAAAGACACGAGGTTGGGCAAACTGTATTTGAATATTTTACTAGGGCTGGCTTCCAGAAGCTGTCAATCGAATAGTATTAGAAATAAAAAGTGCCACTATTTGTAATACAAAATAGGAGTACTTGGACTTCTGTGATTTAATAAAACTCCAGTCTGTATCTTTTATAATAAATCACATTACATCAGTAAGCCACCTGTATTCTTACAGTATTGTATTACTTCCTATGTTGATATTTTTAATAAAGAGTTTCCTATGATCTGTGTGCATGTGATATGTGGTCATATGAATTTTAATACCCAAATAACTTGCTTTAACAAATTATATTTCATTACTTAGTAATGATGACAACCATGAAGTATTAATCATACAAAAAGTACAAGGAAATTAAGATCAAATAGTTGAAATCCACACAAGCTGAAAGTCATGCTGCTGACACAAACTGTCTTGGATGGGAAATTATTCATTGTTCTTAACAAAGCTTAGGAGTAAACAGAAAAATGTATTCTGTTTACCATTCTGGACTAGAAAGGACTTAAGGAGGAGTTTATCAGCCAAAGGAGTTCTAATACTGGCAACATTATTATATGGACTCAAAATTTTCAATAAAAGTAATAATTTAAATAACATCTCACAAAATAGCTGAATGTTGCAAAATACCTGTATCTTCACACAAGTTCCTATGAGATTTTATATTCAATTTTTTCCCTTGGTGGTTGTTCGTTTATTCTGAAATTTGGTGCCTGCAATATCACAAAAGATGTGATAACCATCGAAAAGTTGCTGATATCATTTGTGATGAACTGTTTTCACAATAACACATTGGTAGATTTTATCGTTTCTGGATTTCTTTCACCCTTTATGCTTTATCTGAACTGAGATGCAATATTCCGAGTATTTTAATGTTATATAAAACACAGCATTTCAAATATAAACCTTCTAATGGCTGATTTTCTCAGTAGTTATATTTTAGCACATTCTTCGGTAAAGAAAAACATGTCTTATCTTTATGTGCCAAATGAGAGCTATCTGTTCTCTGCCAAAAAAGGAAGAACTCCCAGCACAGAAGGAACTTTCTCACTGCTGATCCTGGAATTTTAGCACAGGAAAAGGGTTTTTTTAAAGGATATAAACAACTTCCTTATGCTTCTGTCTTGAGTTACTGAGGAGGGTTGACAGAAATCAAACAACTGTTCCCCCAACCAGCTGTGCCCAACAGCAATTTATTAAGTGGGAAAGGAGTGCAGAAGCAAAAAATCTGTGTATCTAATAATAAAGTCTAACCCTTTAAATAAATAGCATAAACTTTGTCCTTCTCCTTCTCGCCAAAAGGTTTTCAGCTTGAAATGCTGCCAAGGTGGCTTGAGTACCTAAATTTGATGAGAAAACAGCCCTTGAAAGGATGTGCTGAATATTCTGAGCACCTCAACATTCATATTTTCATATTTTTCTGCATCAAAAGTGGCATTTTTTCACTGTCATCTTGAGACATCCTAGCATTTCATTTGGAGAAGAATTCTTTGTTCCTCCAGCAATATTGTCTTTTTATTCTATTCATATTTTATCTTATTGCTTTCTTATTTTTATGGCCTAAGATAGGATTTGCAAGATTGTTGCTGAAGACCTTGAAGAAGAACATAAAGCTTGATTCTGAATTTGCCTTCTGGCTGTTGCTACTGAATGCCAAGTTGGTCTGCAAAAACGTCTCCCTCATAGGAAAAAAAAAAGTCTCCCTCAAAAGTGATTTAATCATTGATGAAAAGATCAACCTGGCATGTATTAGTGCAATCTGGGCTGTGTTTGGAACGGGAGTAGCCATCAGGTGACCTCAGTCAAAACTCTGCAGCAATGGTCGAGGTGTGGCAGTTGTCATCCAGGAATCCCTTACAGCTTTACGGGGCTCCTACACCACAGGTCACCAGATATGAGACCCTGTTCATTAAGCTAGACTTTAGGGTTCAGATAAGATGAGTTGCTGCTGAGCCACTTTCCCTGCTGTATAGCAACCTCCCTGCCTGAACTATTTGACCCCATTTGGGTGCTAGCAATGAAATTTCCCAGATGTATGGTTCTTAAAGACTTCAGTCTGCTTTCTCTAGGAATGGAGTTTGAGGTAGCTCAGAAGTCCATAGCCACCATGATTATCCAGAGCCCAAGATGGGACAATGTTCACATTACTAATTTTGGTGTTCCTGATGTTAACAGTTGTGACCTGAAATTGGGGGACTCTTGATGCTTGATTTCCATGGTGCCACAGCCACTATCTTGTGCTATAGCAACTATCTAGAGAAGCTGGACATATTAGATCTGTTCACTTCCTGTGAGTGATGGAATCTAAATGGTTTCAGAGGGACCTGGGGGTTGTTCCTGTTGATCCGCTACATGGTCCATCCAAAGTGTTGGTTGCTACCTGGAATCAGGGCTAAGCTAAGGCATTGGATCAGATTGCACCTTGCAACCTCTTCCTTCTCAGGAACTCCACCACTCTCCATGGTTTAGAGAAGAGTTGAGGGACATGAAATGAGAGAGAGAGATGTCTAGAGCATTGCTGATGCTCAGCTAAAGATGAACTTGACTGAATATGGATTAGAGCCATTATTAAGATTTACCTTGTGGCAGTAAGGGTGGCAAAGTATATAAATAATAAAATGCTATCTTCAAATGTGTTTTTAAATATTTATTAACCACAATTTCTATGTTTTCTTTCCCTATGGTACATCTAATAAAAAAGCACATCTTTCATTTCAGTTTTTGTTTTTCAGTATTTACCTAATATATGACTGACACCTCTTATTAGATTTATTGCAAAATGTCTTTTTGTCTTTATAATCAAGAGCTTTAATTTACCAGTAAATAAATATACAATATAAGGATACTGTAATCATATATTTTAATTGCCTTATTCTTTTGTAAAACAAGCCTACAACTATGATTAAATACATTATTTGTAATAAATCATTCAATATATTATTAAACTATTTATAAAATAAATGTGAACCATAAAGTGTTTTAGATCACATGAAAAAGTTTTCATATTTATCAAATATCAGATTTATAGCCACAAATATTTTAATCTCATTTGGATAATGAGCCAACAAAGCACACTGTAAAATAACTCTTAATCATATTCAGCATGTTAATGTTTCAATAGCACTATTGTCACATGTTGTTTCTTTCCCTTAAATCATGATTCTATTACTAATATAAAAGTATCCCCAGTAATAAATCATTTATTATTCCCATAAGGAATGGAAAATTTATGATCAAGTTTAATTATATTATAACTAGGTATTCATTTTCTTAATAAAATCTTTAAAACAAAACAAAACATTTTCATATTCATTTTGCCATCATATGTTTATTGGTATTTCAGTTTCCTTCTTACCAAATTATAGTATTGAAGATAATGGTTTGAAATGTTTAAAATACTAGGTTTATCCAATTTTTCATCATAGAACTAAAATATCAATTCAACAATTAAATTAAGGGAACACTTTTAGAGAGTACAGTTTGATAGTACTACTTTATACTTACAGCTTATATAGATCAATTATCTCTAGAAATATATCTAATACTAAAACATGCACAGGTAATCATAGTTTAGTATTGATCCTACAGTAATTGATGAAGAACCATAATAAACCAGCTACAGATAATCAAAGAAGTATTTATCTAATAGAAACATTACTTTTCAATCCCATCTCTGAAGTTATTTCTTTAGTCATACACATAAAACTTCAGGTTATCAGAATTGCATCTTCCCATGGGTTTGACATTCTTCAAGCTTTTTTTTTTTAGCTCAAACTTCCATCTCACAGTCATGGCTGCCATCTTAATTTTGTTTGGGTCACCCTTGCATTATCCTCATGGTCACATGATCAAAATTCAGACACTTGGCAACTGACTCATATTTATGATGGTTGCAGTGTCCTGGGGTCACATGATCACCTTTTGCTATCTTCTAACAAGCAAAGTCAGTGAGGAAGCCAGATTCACTTAAGAACTGTCTTACAACTGCAGTGATTCAGTTAACAATTGTGACAAAAAAGGTTGTAAAATGGTCATAAGTCGAGGACCAGCTATAATATAAACAGTAGTACCTGTATATTGTTGGAGAGTAATGATAGTATACGGTAGTTTTAAAAAATATGGGAACTTGTCAACTGTAGTTCCCATAATCTCTGAGAGATGGTCAAGTTGTCTGAAACTGACAAAAACTGAAATGTAGAAACCTTGTTCTCTGAGTTTGGTTGTTTTCTGGTAGACATTTTATTACTCAGCTAAGTAACATCATCAGTGTGAGTAATGAGTATGAATGAACACCTTACTGAAGTCCAACCACACTTGGAAGAGGCAAGATTTTGCCAAATTCTTACTTAGAAATCAAACACAAAAAATGGGACATAAAGAGAAATTGCAAATAGAAAATGCTGTCTTCTGAATCCCCACACAGAATATAGAAAGCTTAGATAAGCACTAATATATGCTGCTTTCAAAATACTCAGTTCTTTTGGCATCTCAATAACAAAAATGGCAATTAAAATCCACAAGGCCATAAAGTGGTAATCTTATTATAAAGCAGTGAAATACCTTTTAGCAGAAGGCTCAGAACGCCTTTGCTGTTTAAATCCACTTTTCCTTAATTCTGAAAGTCAACACAAAGAAAAGCTGTTATCATTTGTTAAATTAAGGGAAATGATTTTCAAAAGCTCCTAAGTGACTTAAAGCAGCATGGCTGGGTTCCTAAATCGTAGCGAAGCTTTTAGAAGTATATGGATTATAAGTGCATTGGAGGACAGTAATTTCTAACTGCAGTAATATTTGCTAGTCATTAGCCTTTGGTTTCTGCGTCTTTTAATTCAATGGATTTGATTTTTATAAATAAGTAAACATAATTTTCAAGTATTAATTTAGTGCAAGCACCTAAGTTAACTATTTACAGTAGAACTTGTGTCATTTAAGACGTGTCACTATGATTAGACATTCTGCTTTAAATAAGTGGGAGGATGATGCCCAAATTGATAAATGTATCAAGGTCCACAGGTTGTAACTTCATAATATAGTGTTTTTCTTTCTTTCTTTTTTTAAAAGGACCTGTAATAAGAAAAAAAGAACAACAAAGAAAAGTTATATAGGAGAATTAAGATAGAACCAAAACTAAAATTAAGAACATAAAAATTCATACCAAAAGGTAGTAATCTAAATACAGTTGGAATCACATCCACAAAAAGACGGCTGAGTTGTTTGAGATCTGACTGCTAAAGTCTGCGTATCCTCAGTACAGGTAGTCCTCGGCTTATGACAGTTCATTAGTGACCATTCAAAGTTACAACAGCACTGAAAAAGGTGACTTATGACCGTTTTTCACACTTATAACCATTGCAGCATCCCCATGATCACATGATCAAAATTCAGATGCTTGGCAACTGACTCATATTTATGAGGGTTGCAGTGTCCCGGAGTCATGTGACCACCTTTTGTGACCTTCTGACAAGCAAAGTCAATCAGAAGCCAGATTCACTTAACAAACCATGTGACTAATTTAACAATTGCAGCGATTCACTTAACAATTGTGGCAAGAAATGTCACAAAGTGGGTCAAAATGCACTTAACAAATGTCTCACTTAGCAATAGAAATGTTGGGCTCCACTGTGGTCATAAGTCAAGGACTACCTGCATTTACTGATGCTTTTTGTTATATTGGAATTAATGGATGTGATGGAGTATAGCGAAGAGATGGATTCAAGGAAGGAGAGTATGTATTCCAGAGGAGAAGAAGAGGCAACTCAACCCAGATATTTTGTGTGAGGGAAACAGGCTGAGGACAATCTCTCTCTAATAGTTCAAGGAGTCTATTGTAGATATAGATAGTAGAGCCCTCAGTCTGGCAAGATTTTTGGATGTAAAAAACTCAGCATAGATCAATAATTTTAGACGAGCAAGCTTCTTTCTGACAATGTGGGAATATGCCTTTGTTTGTTCATCACATTTTTAACCACCCATCTCTTTTGAAGAGGGATTCTCCTATGCTACTGGAGGCCCTGATGATGGTCACTCATGCCTGAAGCAACTTTCAGATAGATTTAGTACAATTCACTCTGCATTGGGCTCCCCTTGAAGATATAATTAGTACAGAATGCAGTAAAATGTGATATCTCTACTTGATTGCTGCACTGTTTACCAATTGATTTCTGGGTGCAATTCAAGCTTCCTGCTGTGGACTATGAGATTGCCAATCTAATAAGAGCATGAAGGGAATATCAAACCCTAGGAACTGACATCAACAACCACAAGAGTAGTATCTGTTCACCTTATGTGAAACAACTTGCTGTTATATTGGAAGTTATCTCCAAGGAAATAGCCCTTGTTTTCCCTTAACACCAGAGCTTGTACTTTCTATAACACCCAGCTAAAACTTTAGTGTTATGGGGGAGGCAGCTCTCAATCTTTGGAGAGGTAGCCTAATCTTATGAAATAAACAACATAAGACACTGAAATTAAACAATAATAAGACTGTATTGATTTCAAAGCTTGGGAGAGAAAAACCAGACACATGTTCACTTACTCATACTCACTTACATAATTACTGTCTATGATTGAGTTACCTGGACTTAATCTGGGTTATTGCAGAAGACAGCTCCATGACACAGTGAGAATCTGGGTGGTGAGATCTCCCAACAGAGATTGATAGTGCTTGTTCTATTTATTCTTTGCCATCAGCTTCTATCACACTTTCCTTTCCACATCACCTCAAGTCATTAAATGACCTAACAAATTAGTATTAGATTATGGATCAAACGCTGACTTGCTGCATTGCAATTAGCGGTAAAGGTCTTACCTCTGGTTGCTGCCAGATCTGTCTGATCTGATCTTGATGAATTGTTTCCCAGTTCCATGCATCGCTGCGTGAGCTTAGTGTGTGCCCAGCTGTAAGACCCCATTTTTCCATTCCCATGCAATGATAAAGTTGTTTTATTTTATTTATTTATTGTATTTATATGCCGTCCAACTCCCAGAGGACATTCCACTTGCCTATTAGTTTAACTATCACTGGTGCCAGGTTGCTTGCTGTCACTAACATTCAAGAAAAGATTAAATGATTTAGTGAGAGATATGAGTGGCCCCAACATTGCTGGGATTCTGGGAAGGTCCTTTGGGGAATTATGTGAAAAATTCCTCCTAGAGAAAAGGTTTTGTTGTTTGCTTTATAAAAAAATGTTAATCTATATACTATTTTATGTTCTAATCCTGTTACTGCATACTGCACCATAAACTGCTCAGAGTAGCTTTCAGCTGGAGCATCATAAAAGTCTCCATAAATAAATAAAATAAATATAGCTTAATGCTTCATACTACAGTGACAGTTGGCAATTCTCTGGATTTAGTACAAGCAACTTTCTTGTTTGTACTTAGAAATGTCAAAGAAAATAGCTAAGCTAATGATATGCAAAGTATCTACATTCAGGGGAGTTTCTTTGAAACAGATAACAGGTGTTGATGAGTTTGTATGAACCGGGCAACAGATTTTCATCAAGGAGTAAGAATCACTTCCCTTATTCAAACACACCATTTCCCCCCCTATATCACAAAGGTTGTTTCAAAAATCGTGTTGATTTTGCAAGCTGTTCCTTTGGGTATTTACAGATTCCCAGGTGATGATGTAAGAAAAATGGCCTTTACAAAGTGAATGATAGGATAATCTCTGCTTAAGGGTTTCTGTCAGGTCTGATACATTCACCAGCATTTGGAAAAGAATTTGAAACCTATGCAGGACTTTCATTTGGGAATAACTTTATCCAGAAAAACCATCAAATCTGTCAATTTCCTCATAGACAGGTGGAATTTCTAAAATGAACTACCATATCTCAATAATACATTTTTGGGATGTAGCTAAGAAGGCATTTAAATTCTTTAGGGGGAGGAAAGGAAGAGAGCTATAATAGCTTTAATTTGGTGGCATTAACAACGTAGGATACTACCCCCTACAACAGGACTGTCAAACTCCCAGCCCGCAGGCCGGATGCATCACGCGCTGATCATGCCCACGCCTAGTTTAGCAAAGGGAATAAAAGTCCCGATATGTCACATGATGCTGCTGTGATGATGTGAGCTTGACACCCCTGCCCTACAAAGTCAAGATGTTGCTCCAATATTGCTGACATTGATTGACAGATAGTTTTGTAGGGTCTGTGGCTAAAAGAATGACTTAGGGTAGTTGTGAATGACATCAATTTTAGTTTTAGCTAGTTAAATGCTGCTAATAAATGAAAATGTATATGTGAATTTTAGGCTAATTTAAGGTTTGGCTTTCAAAGAAATTTTTTTATTAAAAAATAAAAGAGTGTCAGCCTAGAAAGTAAAGGTTAACAAAATCTGTGTACTTCCAGAGGATAAGAAACCATGTTATTTTCTAAATCTTAGATCAGTTACTTATTTTCCTAAAAAAAAATTCCAGCATACTCCTAATGATTGATATTTTCACTTCCTGATATCCAGTCTCACACCCTTGATTTTAAAGCAGTTCTTATAACCTCATTTTCTGTGGCATCACTTGAAATATATTTGGATGTACCTGCTTTTGAATTAATTCCCAGAGATGAAACCAGGATAAATAGTCTTAGAAAATGCTGAGAAAAGAAAATGAGTAATCAGAAAGAAGAATTCCTCCCCCAACCTTTGGTACTTGAAATTACATCTCATTTCCACTTAATGTAATATTGCACAAGCAATTGAACACTTGAAAACATGGATCTGTTTCCATCATAATAAATTTGAGGAAAGAGGGAAGGAAAGATAAAGGACAAATTGGTGTGGGTCAGTGAAAGTCATATCCAGAATGCCATCCAAGTTTATATCTTGCCAAATCCCATGAAAGGTCACAGCTTATCTTTCTCTTGTAGTGTTTGCTTTATGAGGAGGGAGTAGGATTAGACAGTGTTGACAGGTTTAAGCCAAATTGGTCAAAATCTGATTTATGTTATTTAGAAATCTTAGTTGATATAATATTTTGATGCAGTAGTTGGAACTGTTCTTTTATTGTCAGTAGCTTTTCTTTAAAAAAAAAAAAGCTTTTATGAGAAGAGGGTGAAATAGACCAAGTTTGATTACCCTGTCCCACAGCTGGTAGCCAAAACTAATATTTTACAGAATATAACGGTATGATTCTGAAAAATGAGTCTGTGGTTAAAAAGAAAGCTATTCATGTAAGAGTCTGATTAGTCTCCAACTCTTGAAGAAAATTGCTATTCTCAGATACCTGTATCTTAAAGGATACAGGTTTTGTTCTGAGTTA
>JANHJO010006301.1:47377-58279 GCA_032468235.1 Pseudoxyrhopus heterurus | reverse complement strand
GAACTGCTGTACTGGAAAATGCTTGTATGGAGGGCAGAGGAAATGCTACAAAGACACATTAAAAGCCTCCCTGAAATTGTTTGATATAGATGCAATCATCTGAGAAATTATTGCCCCAAAACTGACCTACTGGCATGGCCTAATCCACAAGGACTGTCAAGTTTATGAAGAAAAGCACATTGCTTAAGCCCTATTAATATAAGAGCTAACTACCCAATCTAGACTCAGCAATGTAACAACTACAGTGCCTACATATTTGCCCAAATTGGCCTGACCAGTAATCTTTGGACACCCCACATTCAGATTTAACATGACTAATGGTGCTGAAACTTCATCAACATAATGAATAACACTGTTTTGTGATGAAGACAAAGTATAGATTTAATGGACTATAATTGACAGAGCATCTAAATAATTCTGAACTTCAATTTATGACATAAAATATCTCAAGATGCAAGATGCAAAAAAGACAAAATGATTCTCTGTTCACATACTGGAAATAGCTGAAGGAAAGCAGAAGAAACTACATCCAGACTAAACTAAAGACTGAAATCCAGACAACAGCAAGAGATAAGAAGTTATATTTACATAAGTAGGGTTCAGAAAGCCAGGTGATATAAATGCTAACCCTTGATGAATTATTATTATTATATTGAAATCTGATAAATAATTGAAACAGCAAGGGAGTTCCAAAAAGAACGTTATTTATATAAAATCTTTTGAATGTGAGAAATTATGGATAGCCCTTCAAAACATTGGGCCATTGAAGAATTTCTATGATAGCCAGGAAACCATGTTATAATAGAATATGAGACAACTAAACAGTTCAAGATAGTCAAAGAGGTACACCAAAGTTATATATTTTCCCTTTAAAAAAATTAAGTTATATTCAAATTATGTCCACACACAATATTTTGTGTTGAATTATTTAATGTTAAGAAATAAGTATATTTCTATTTTTTTTAACAATTGGAGCCATTGTTTCTTCAAAAGAAAAGCAGTTACAGATAAACAGTCTTGGATGGATGAGGTCCATCAGGGTTATGGAGAATAAGAAATGCCTTAATGACTAATAAGCACTAGCCAGATGTGAAAATCAGTATACAGACTTAAAGAGGCAGATACTTCTACATGTTACTCGATATTGGATCTGTCTGACATGTGCCAAAAAGACTGTCCTACTGTTTCTAAAACTCAAATTAATATTAATATGTAAAATGTAATAGTGGTGCGTGAAAACAGCATTGCATAACTTGATATATATCTTGGCATACTAATATTTATATTATCATAATTAGGGGAGTGAAATCTGTTTAAGGAATAATGAGAAAAACGCTGATAACAATATATTCAGGAGTTTTATATTTCAAGAAGGAATTATTTCAAAGTCTTTTCTCGCTTCCTCTAAAATTGGCTTCTAAGAAGGAATGAAAAGATGTCATACTGCTTACGTTAAAAAAGATAAAGAAGAATTTAAGCCAAGAATTGTTAAGAAAACTGGATGAGATTTTGACAGATTTTATCTTAACAACTGTAAGTAGTTGTTCTCCCCTATCCTTATTCTCCCAAAATGTATGTGCTATCATCTCCTCCCCCCATTATTCTCAATTCTGAATAACTTTGTTTTTGAAAAGCTGCAATTACAGAAGTTACCAATAATAGGATTCAGCACAGCTGTGCTTGGAGCTGTTCCATCACATAATCACCTGTCATGCATGCTAATTCCAGCTATGATTAAAGCCCATGATTTCCAGGAAAGATGGCCAGCACCATTGTCAGAAGTGTCATGGCTTAATCCAATAGACATGGGCTTGTATGTGCCTGCTTGCAATATCCCTTCTGTCAGCTGGAATTATAGGTGGTGTTAATACTTTGAAGGATCATGTCTTTTGTTTGCTTGCTTTATATAAAAAAAGTTCTGGTCCAGTATTTTCAACAAGAAATTAAAGAAAATAGGATTATCTTACACAAAATTTTGGCTGATGTAGCCACGTCAAGAAATGACATAACCCCATGATACAAAAATAGTCCCCTCTTTTTTTTTAAAAAAAAAAAAACCAAACAGGCTCCAGAGCAAATGAAGAAACACAATAACTCATGTTTAAAAGGTACAATAAGCTCCTGTTTACTACATTTAAAAATTAGCTATATTCAGTTACTTTCCTGAAACAGCCTCTGCACCCACCCACCAAGTCTAGTTCTTTTGTCATCCTACGATTAGTGGGGCGTGAGAAATGGCATGCAGCGTAGAAAGACCCAGCAAATGTTTATTTCCTTTTGATATTTTTATAGTAAGAAACACAGATTCTGACAAATAAAATAACAGCCTTTATTTGTTCATCACTTCCAAATCTTTATACTGTACATTAGTTCCAGACATACAAATCTTTAACAAGGAAGCAATAAAGATATGGTAAATGTGTTCCATAGGTTCATTTATCCCTGAAGGCTTTTGATGTTCTGTTTTTTTTACTTGTGGGGTATATTACTTTTAATCTGTTTGTTTTAATATACTGAAATAAAGGAAAAATAATACCAAAAGAAGGAAAACAAACAGAATGAATTAAAATAGTTCTATTTTTAAACATAGCATTAAATCTTCACCACACAAGCTAATTCTGATAACTTTTTCCATTACATCATTACATAGCAGAATGTGAAAATTTGTGGCATTTTCTTTCCATCATAAAAAAAATAATCTTTTATTATGTTCCATTGTTTTTCAGATTATGCAAAAGAAAATGAGAAAATACCTATTTAAAACATTTGTTGTTATTATAGAAACAAAGCTCAACATTTTTTAATTTTTATCGCTTTGATCATTTAATTCTAAAGTACCACAGAACTTCCAAAGTGGGTATTTTATTTTTAAAAAATTAAAAAGTAATAAAGATTTAGTAAGTTTTTCATTATTCAATTGTTTTCCCTCATGAAATAGGTCTTTAAAGTAAACAGAAATATAGAGAAGGAGATTTTTTTTAAAAAAAAAACCTTCTCATTTGCCAGCTTGTGACAACCAGACCCTTGTGGGAGTTGAAATTCTGATAAAGGAAAAGCTGGAATTTGATGACATCAATGCCTAAGCATTAAGGAGTCTCTTGCTCTCTGGCGCTAATGAGTAAACTGTCAGTTATCACAAGTGACAAAGTTAATAGTGAGAGTTAGCAAAATATTGATTAAAACAAAAGGTAGGAATTTTTGTTGCTAATTTATTTCATAAACCTTGGTGATATGCAATAATGTGCTTGCTTGTTTTGATGTAAGTTATTTTATTTTTTAATTCAGAGTGAACATGCAAGGTGGATCTGCTGCACAAACTGATAAAGCAGTTTTAGGAATATCATATATTAGCTACAAAATTGCACATGACCACTAGATGCAAACAAGTCCAGATCTGGTAGTCCTAGCAATTTCAGCTAGAATTTCAGCTGGCATTATGAAATGAGATATTTGGCTAGCTGGCTGGCTGGCTAGTTGGTTGATACAATTTTGAGGCAATTAATTCCACAGTATTCTGCATAGCTCACAACATTAAAAGTAAACATTAAAAATACAGTAAGCACTAAAACAATAGGAGCAAGATCATATGCATCCAGATGAAAATAACATTCTACTGGGAATTGATCCTATTCTACTCCAGTTTTCAACAACTGTTTGAAAATTATCATAGGAGTAATATGGATCATTGAGGAGATGCTGGTTCAGAGCCAGATACTGCAAGAAGGCGTATTTCCTAAATTACAATAGATAGCACGCACACTCATTCTGCTTGACATTACAGGATAGGCAGAAACTACTGGAAAAACTACTTGTGATGGACAATATTGGTATGTGACTTTCTTAAAACAAAGTAATGGTTCATTAAATTTTGCCAAGCACAGGGAATGCTATTTGATATCTGCTTCTGGCAGAAAAATGTTTAAGATCAGCATTGGAAGTAGAATGAGGTTGTTGATTGTTCCACCTGGGGATGTAACAATTATAATCCAGGGCTGGCTATCCAGGACTTCCAAAGATATTTTGTACAATTCTTGGAATCTTTCCAATTGCATCACCAATTTTCAGAAGCACAATGGCTAAAACCAACAATGCAATTTCCCATCCCATTTTGAGGTGGAAAATAAAAATGGTGGTGTTTGCCCTAAAACAGCCTTAGCAGCTTGTTTCAACCTGGCCCACAAAATAATCCAGAACATTCTGCTCAAATGTGTGACATAACTCTAATCACTTTCTCTCATTGCTCTACTAGATGCAGCCATTTTTTTCCCTAACCGAAAAGGCAAGTATAATTCTGAAAGTGATTGCCTGGCTCTGCTTTAGTCCAGAAGAGAAAAAAATGTAACCATAAGGCTCTCTAAAACAACTCATTTCCTCCCAAATGTTTTATACTTGCACTATTTCTATGGAATTATTTTACATGGAAGCTTTTATGTTCCAACTAGGAAGATTTCAATTTCCAGAGTGGAACTGCTCATTTGAAGACGTATTAAACATCTGCTTCTACCATGGTGCATAATCTCTTGAAATCTATTTCCCTTCAGAAGTGTCTTTAAAGATGCATCTGAATGAAGATTTCGGTTTTATCTATCATGCTAGTGACACTTTAATACTAAGGCCTTACTTTATAAACCAGTTTTTGTTAATAACACAGGTGTCCAGCCTCCCCAAAAGCTTTTTAATTTGTGAAAATTACAGTATGACTAAGTGGAAGCAATAGTAGCACCAAACAGCATCTCATTTTATTCTTCCATTCTGCCCTCCTCTGTGTACTAAATGGGAGCTTTTATCTTCTTTTCAATTGAAAAAGCAAAGCCATTTATGATGAACAGTGCCTTCAAATGTGTGTGTATGCGTGCATTAATTAGCCTTTGAAGTTTTTCTTAGCTTTAAAAAAACCCTATAAAAATAATCTCTTGATCTTCAGAATTACCCCTGATATTCCCTATTGGATCAAGAGGCTGAAGAAAATGCAAAATGCAGATTGTGTTATTATAGTTTATTTCAAACGTGTGCTTATGTAAAATCCAAAAAAAGAAAGAAAGAATAAAAATGAACAAAAAGACTTCCTTCAATATTACAATTTTAAAAATTGATTTAAAGACACATGGTGTGCCTTCACTTACTTTTACTTTTTCAATAACTAATCCACAGAGTTCACTGTTTTATCAAGCAGGAAGAGTAAAGGTACTCTTTCCCTGACTGATAGCAAAGGTAGAGCTAGAATATGCAAATCTCTCATAACCAAGAATACCCAGTTTGGTAGATGTAGCTTTAAGACGATACCTTTCTATTCTATGTTTCAATGATATATAAAGGTGTGCTTAAAGCATTTAGAAAAAAGTTAACTGTATTCTGATTTATTCATGTCCTTAATGTGGAGTTACTGGTCCACTTTGTTTCTATTCTAGAAAACAGAAAAATCAAATAATAAATTTGAATTGAAATATACGTGTTAAAAAATCTATCCATCCTCTATCAAATAACTATAATAAAATTGGGCAACACTCCCACACATCACTGTCTCACCTTGCTCAGTTCCATCCTCATCCCCACAAGCATTCCATCCAATGATTGTAGGAAGAATTGGCTCTTCAGATCTTCTATAAGACCAGGAAGGTAGCACTCTGCTCAATCTCTGAGGGAAGAATATTTCCTAGGACACGGGCAGATACAAAGAAGGTGCACTTCCTAGGTACTGCTGGATGACAACATTTAATGGAAAGGACTTAGAGCAGGGGTGTCAAACTTGCAGCCTGCAGGCCAGATGCATCATGCCTGCAGGCCAGATGCATGCCTGCAGGCCAGATGCATCATGCATCATGCATCCAGACCACGCCTATCTTTAGCAAAGGGGGGGAAGTAACGGTACATCATGTGGCAATGTGACTCTGTGAGTTTGACACCCCTGACCTAGAATATACCTACCCCTATTTCTCTGATGAGCAAAGCAGATTCCCTTAAAGAGAGGTGGTCCTGCAAATATCATGGTCCCATGCCACTTATGGCTTTAAAGGTGATAAACAGTATCTTGAATTGCACCTGGGGGAAAAATGGAAGCCAGTGCATTTCAGGCAGCCGCAGCATAATACATGTACATTATAGAATGCCCAGAACTATATGCATTATTGCATTCTGAACCAGTTATAATTTCCAGATTGTCTTCAAGACATCTGGAGTGAATTGCAGCAATCCAACTGGGAAGCAACCAGGGAATGTGTGACTATGAGCAGAACCTCTTAGATCAGGAATGGCTGCAACTAGCACACAAGATTAATCTGTGAAAGACACCCCATCCCCTATTATTGGTTTCACTTTGATTGGGCAAGCATAGCTGCCATGGTTTTTTTTTTAACCTCCCCCTGAATATACCCCTGGCTATAACATTTGCAAAGAAATTGAGCACTACGGCGGTATATTCTACTGTATTAATAGCTGCACCTTTGAATTTGTATATTGTATTTTTAGCTCTCAAACATACTTCATTATTTGTCCTTCTATATTGTTTATTTCAATTATGAACTCATTTTCTTTCCCCTACTGTTGACCAGGGCTAAAACTATTCTTTCTAGCCTGCCCTCTACATCTCCCTAAAACCAGTTAGTGCTGGCAATGCCTTCAGGAAGCCACATGGATGGACAGCCGTTTGGACATTGGCAGGAAAGCAACAGCCTCTTCCTCTGTTCACATACCTATACAAACAGAAGCCATGGTAAATGGGACTGGGGCTTACAACTGCTGAAAATTACCATAACAATGAAGGCTTTCAAGTATTATCACTAATGACACCTTGCAAAAACAAGAGCATTTTATTCTATCTTCTATTCCCCAAGATTCCTAACAATTTACAGTAAACTGAAGTCATTGATTCTGCTTCTTGAGGGAACATTTTGATACACATCTGATAGCTCCACAAGGCCTCTGCTATTGTGTATTCCCATTGCTCTTGGGAGTACTTGATTATAGCATTTGTTGTGTCACACTGACACTCTGGAAGGTATTATCTCCCACAGGGGGTTTTAAGCAAAAGACAAGAGATAAACAGATCAGTTACTGGATGCAACTGGCATATAAATTAGATTGGTTTAACAATATTTGTGCTTTCTAATTATTTTACCTTACAAGGAAAAACTGCATGCATAATAAACCAGGAAGTAAATGACACAGTTTCAGGCATGCTCAGTGCATTATTTGGTACTTGATTAAAAGTTTCAAATATCAACTTGAGATCATGCTTTATCATTAAATAGACTGAGCAACTGGGAAGAAAAAGGGAAAAGGTAAATGTGAATCCATTTTGTCAATTTGTTTTGAAAAAGCATCTGCATCTTGAATGAAGCATGACTTCTTTTTCTACTGTTACAGTCCAAGCTGGACAGCTGAGGCATAACTACAGTAAGAATTTTTTTAAAAGAAATTCCTCAAGAGCAGATAATAGCTGAGCCAATTTTCCTCAAAGCTATCAGTGCCTCCAAAAGAAAGGAAAGAGAAAAATCACCTAGAGAAGATTTTGTTTATAACAACTTTTTTTGTCAACAGTTTCCATTTTTTTCATTGACTTTACTTCTTTGATCCACAATTCATTATGAATTCTTACACCTTCCCTTTTATGAATCTCCATTTGCATTGCCCTCCAAATATTTTGTTCTTCAAATCCTCAAATCTAGAAAATCATATTAGAACTACAAAGATTAATAACTCAAAATTTTCTGCAAAGTTGAAAATATATTGGAAATAAGCTTGCATCTTCAGAACAATTTAATATTTTAAAATACTTAATTAAGCTGTTTTTTTTAATTTTTAAAACCTCATTTTCATATTTTAGTCAGGCTGTAGCAGTCATTTTCTTAATAACAGTACAGCATCAGAAATTTGCTGGGTTCTATTTTTATTGCAAGTGGACTGAATTGAAATAGAATGGTGTTGTGTTCAGCTATACAGCATAATTAGGAGAGGAAAATTATTAACAGGAAATAATCTGGAAATAGACCACTGTAATAATAGAATCATAGAGTTGGAAGGGACTTTGGAGGTCAATTAGTCCAACTGTTGTAGAATCCATCACAAAAGATGGCTTCTAGCCATAGAGAACTTACCATTTTCTATGGTAGCCTGTTCCACTGACTAACAACTCATAGAGTCAAAGTTCTTTCTGATGTTTAGCCTGATACTATTTTATTGTACTTTTAAACCTTGATTCATTATTTTAAATCTATTAGTTCTAATCCTGCCATCTCTGACAGTTCAGAATAAGTCCACTCCTCTTATGCATAACAACTTTTCAGATATTTGAAAACTGCTATCATATCTCCACATAGTTATCTCTTCTGTAGGCTAAATATAACTAGATTCTTTAAACATTACTTGCAGGCCTTGGCATCCAGACTTCTCACCATTTTTGTGTCTTTCCTCTGAACTCATTCCAACTTGTCACTGTTCTTTACAAGTTGGATCTGATCAGGGCAGAATAAAGCAATGATTTCCTGTGAGCTGAATTCTGTATTCAAGTTGCACCCTAAGAAAGTAGAAGTCCAACTGCTATCAGTAGATATCATTGGTCCAAAAGACATATCATCTTAGTTGAACCTACTATTTCATTTCACCACACATTTCTTGCTGTGTAATTCTTTCCTGCCAGTTGTCTATCACTTATGTCCCAGCCAATGATCCATGTCCTACAGTGATCACTCTGAGGGGGTCCTTTTCTGAGAATCCTCTTAGAATAGCAAACTAGAAGTATGCATATTTTTCATCTGAAAAAATGTGCACATGAGTTGATGTGGAACATTTTTTTTCAAATAGTGGAACAGCTGCTTTTTCCATGTTTGCACTGCTGTTTGCCATCTCTGTATACAACAATTCCATACAGTATATTGGAAGAATAGCACATGGACACTTGGTTTCAGTGTTCTCTATCCTGGTACATTACTGTTAGCAGCTGTTTCTCTCTATCTGATGGTAAGATGTTGCTGTTTAGTGTAAATGTAAATAAAGACTCAATCATCCAGGCCAAAAGTATCTAAAAAGGTTAAATCATGGCAACTGGACCAAAGTTTATTAAACTGAGATTTTTTTTTACTCATCCAAATAACTTCTTCAGACAAAATGAAAAATTTAAGTTAAGCAGAGAGTTCAGAAAGTCTTTGGAATGTACTAAGTCTTGCTATACTACTTCTTTGTCTTGACCATTTCACCAAATACTTTCAGGGCCTATAAAGATTCTGAGAAGCTTTGGGACAGAAGGATTATCTTAATATTCACATTATCTTTATTTGTGGTAGATCTTTTCTGTCTCCCTCTCCCTCTCCCTTCCTCTGTCTCCATTTTTTTTAAAGCTACAACCTAGAAATCAGAAAAATATATAACTCTTGTAATTTTATGTTAACATATTTTTTTGTGCCTTGAAAGAAAATTGATCAATCTCATCATCTTTTATCCAAATAGCTTTAAGGATTGACAAGTGTCTTTCTTTATGTTTCTAAAAAGCAAATATGCACAAAAGTTCTGTTAGTATGAAACTGGTTCAGTTTGCTCTAACACATTTGAGATTAATCACCCCCTGACTGTGTGGAAAGAAGCTAATTAAGCCAATTATATTTTGCAAATCCTTCATCTTTAGATAAACAAATAGAAAATTTTAAAAGAAAATGGTTTTCTTCGTGCTTTTTGGCACTGCTGTGCATTTATTCATTCTTCATCAACAATACTTGTATTTTTGCATACAGTTTACCATGTGATTCTGACTAATAAATAGTGACTTCATCCTCTTGACTTCCTCTGACTGTTCTATGTCTTTTAATAATATTTGCAGAACTAATGACATTTTCTACAGCAATCTCTGCAGAGACTACTCCATTGCTCATAATCCTGTTCAGTGTATAAAATTATCTTACATTTTCTTAGAATGAAGCAGAATAGATTACTCTATCTTTTCTTAATTGGGTGAATGAAGATATGAATGTTTAACTAGTAATAATCAAAAATCCAGTCAGAATTCCAATTATTCTTGCACTTGTCATGAACACTGTTAGAAAGCTTTCAATTTTAGATACCTGGAATGTGTAGATAAATAAAAGGAAACTAATTTACAAAGCTTAATCAAACTTATTATGATTTTTTTCTACAAAAAACAAAATCTATATAAATACAAATAGCAAAAGGCAGGAATAGACAGGAAACCTTTAGAAGAAATAACTCTAGAGAATCACAAGAACTAGGCAGCCCAAAGTAATAAAGCAACAATACTAAGGTATCCTTTATCAACCAATATTAATAATAATAACTCAATAGATTACATGATTTCCTACCAAGACATCAAAATACTATTGTATTTACAGCTCTGGACACTGTGGGATGGTTTTTCTTCCGAATGAAATAATGTCTATCATCACAGTCAGGAATGCTGAGATCATTCAATGGTATTGGTAATCATGAAGTAACCATCATTCTATGTCAACTTTGGGTATAGATGTTGATGGTGATAACTCATCAATTACAGTTGAGTCTCCAAGCTTTTACAGGATTCTCTTTGTATGATATTCTTGTTGGCTGTCAATATGGCATCTCTAAATCTCTCTCATAAACAATCTCTGCAGTGTAAGAAATACATCTAGTTCATTCTTTCATTTTTCCTATTGTTCTCTTTCATTATCTTTTACAATCTCTTGCTATTAGAGAATGTTCATTGTTTGGCTTCAGCTTGAGAAATCTGCTCAACTTGTCTCAGTACTTTGTCTTCAACATTTCTTTTGATAGTGGCTTTGAAAAATTTCAAACCTGAGTATCATAGATTACAGATTAACAGAGTTGGAAGGGAACTTGTAGGGCTTCTAGTCCAATCCCCCACCCAAGCAGGAGACCCTACACCATTTCTGACAAATGGCAGTCCAATCTCTTCTTGAAAGC
>JANHJO010006301.1:24935-37004 GCA_032468235.1 Pseudoxyrhopus heterurus | reverse complement strand
CCGAGGGTGGTTTTTTCAGCCCTTTTTGAGGGCTGAAAAACTAGGCTTATACTCGAGTATATACAGTAAATGTTATAATGCACTAAGGTTGGATTCAGTCTTTCACCTGTCTGGGTAGACCTAGTTAAGTTAAATGCCAAGACTAGCAGAAGGGAATGGCTTGATTCATCATAGAGAACAGTGTGCCATGAGTCCCCTGTAGTCTTCCTACATGAAGAGAATTTCTTATGCAGGACAAAGTAGAAGCTATTGCTTCTAGTATTCTTGGATGCAGTGTAGTTTGTCGAACTAGTACTTTTTCCAATTGGATAAGAAGTACACTGAAAAAACTGTCCAGAGCTATCTAATTAGGAAATAGATGATGCATTAAAAAGCAGAAGGGTGTTTAACATGATGAGGGAGAACTTTTTATAATAATGATTGTGCTCTAGTTTGGCAGGCTGCAACTTCTGCATTTCTGTATACTGCAACTTCTGCATTTCTAGCTATTTGTTTCCCAATAGTTAGAAAGATTCTGAAACAATATATGTTTTCAAAAATCATAATTTATAAATCATTATTATGATTTATCAATAGGTTGAGATCTTGCTTAAATTGTGGAGGAATGGCTTCAGCTTAGATGATGGAGAGCTGAGATCCTACACAGATCCAGTGAATGCTCAGTTTCTTGAATCTGTTAAAAGAGGGTAGGTTTAAAATATTAGTGAGTACAATAATACGTTGGTATCCATTTTCATTGCCTTGATATTTTTGTAGATTTTCTATTCATTGAGTAGGAGATCATGCTTTTTATTCTTCAAGATAGAAAAAATGCTAGATTTGCCAATGAATCTGAGATACAGTACATGCTCTGTCACAAGAAAGTAAGATGAAACTCTGAGAGTAAAATGTAGAGAATATTTTTGCTGAAAAAAATCCAAATGTGTTAAATGATGTTGGGAAGACAATGTCGAAAACTACCATAAGGCATTTAAATTAAATTAATTTATAGTCATTGCCTATTTTTGTGCATTAAAGGGGTACATATAATGTTCCTGGTTCTATTTTCCCCACCACAACCACCCTGTGCGATCAATTGGACTGAGAGAAAGTGACAGCCCAAAGTCCCCTATCCTGTTCTCATGCTTAAGAGTGAACTATAACTTACAGTTTTTCAGTTTCCAGTTCAGCATCTTAAGCACTACATCAAGATACTTTTACCACATGCTTTAGGAAAACTTGAGAAATATTTAAGAGAGTTTCCAGATACAAGAAGAATTTTTCCTTTGCAAAAAAAAAAGCTTAAATAACTAATTAAAAAAGCTAACATAGATGCAAGAGATGTTGTCAAAACAGCTTGATTTGAAACATGTCTTCTATAAAAACCTTCTGTTTACCTACCTAAAATAATTAAATACAAAGGTAGCGCTACAATCTTAATGAAATGATTATCTCTATTCTTAAGAGAATCAAACATGTTTTTTACAGAGTTTCTGGGGAGAAAGGGATTTCATTTCTGGAGCACCAATCCACTAATGTCAACTGGGCTGTTCTAATTAATATGAAGGGTTCAAAGAGATGGATAAACATTTAAGGTCAGGGAAATAATAAATATGTAAGAAAAAAAAAGTTGTTTTCAACCAATTTCATTGATTTCTTTGATTTCCAAAGCAAATAAACGGATGATAATTACAATGGAATTATGTTTCCTAGATTTGACCTTTGCGAATCATGCTTGTGTGATTTATGAAAACATCTTGATAGAGTACTTTTTACAAATATTTCAAAAATTTGTTTTTTTGTTTCAAAAAGCAGTTAGAGCTAGAATACCACATTAAACTCCAAATTATGTTTAGCAGGAAATATAGGAGTTGTAATTAAGCATATCTGCTGACACAAGCAAAAGACATCATATCAGAAAAGACTGCTCTCTCAAATCCTCCAGATCTTTTGCTGTTCTTTCCAATTTAATGGCATATTGGAAATAAATTATGTAAATAAATTATGTAAAACCTTTGTCAGAGAATAGAACCCATATATTGGGTGTGGTGAGCTAAGCAAACAACAGAAAGACTGAGTTCTAAAATAGGCTGGATCTAGCAAAGACTTGAAGAAGGAAACATTTCAGAAAAAAAAATACAAATGCCCTATGGGAGATACAGGAGAGCAGCTTGGAATGCTTACTTCTTAACCCCTCAGGACAGAACTGCTATTAATGGGTGGAAAGAATTCCAGAAGTCCTGCCCTATCAGTTTTCCATAGGCAGCCTGTCCTGTCCTTCTCAGTGCACCTAGACCCAGATACACAAACACATATAACATAAAAGCTTACTTAAACAAAAATGCAACACATGTAAAGACACCCTGATCATATCTCAGAAAGAAAATGTACACACATCAATAAACATGCAGAAACAATGAATGGAGGGAGTGGAAACACATATTCCAGATGCACATATGCACACAGAGACACATAAACATACACCCATACAGAGGCAATTTATGTCCACATATCTATGGAGAAAAATGCATAATAGACTATTAGACACAGCACGTTAGAAGATTAGAACTATATGGATACAACATGATAGAGAGGAAAAAGGGTATTTCCTATGGTCTAATTTTTAAAGAGGTTGAAAAGAATTCCATACAATGTGGTCTCCATGCTTTTCCTATTTTATGGTCTAACTTCATGCGTTTTGAAAGTATAGTATTATAATTTTACTACATTCTACTTGTCTTTCGTAGAATATAGCTTTTCCTTTGGTGTTTCTGAGACTTATTTATAGCTTTTTGTAATGATGCTGAGGAAAGATAGTAATTTCTGATGGGTACCAAAGTTCAGGTAGGTATATATTGCATTTAATAACAGGCAAAGGTGATGGTAGTAAAATGAGAGGAGATACTTCTGATGCCATTGAAGCTGTTGCTGGATATTAAGGATTTTGGCAGTAGTAGTGATGGAAACATGAACAATTGGAGCTCCAGAACAGTTGGCAAGAAGCAGCCTTGTGGGAAGTAGACTCCTAGAATATTGTGATCGTAATCAAAGTCAGTATGGAAGCCATAGATGACACCAGAGATGAAGGTGATTAACTGGATAGGGAGACCAATTGATCGGTGGCGGCAGCAGTAGCAGCCATGCTTCCAATCATCTGTTGAATTGTACTATGGCTGGAGGAGCTGCTAGGCAATGGAATGTTGGACGGTGGTGATGGTAAGCGCTTGCTCACTAGTTAGTGCTTATGTAACAGCAGCAGTGGTATCTGACTGCACATTAGTGATGGTACCGACCTGGGTACAGTTGGCTCAGTGTTCTGAAGGACCAAGGTAACCCTTAGCATATGGGAATGACTGATGGCCAAGTTGAGTGCTGGTCTGTTTCCTATGGTTACTGCAGAATATACTATACTGGGCAACCATGATCTCTCTCCATGTGTTATCAGAAAGAAGTAGACTATCAGCTGTATGCTCTAACTGCTCAGAGTGCCTCAGAAATATTATTTAACATCTGAATGAGACCATTGGGTGAGGATGGGTGAAGTCATCCATAAGCATTCTGATGATACCCAGTTATATATCTCAATCCATCATGGATGCTGAGATTTTATGTCAGTGCCTGGATGCTGTGGGTGTCTGGACCAGGAAGAACAGGCTTATTATCTACTCATGTAATAATAATGGCTATAGATTTTTGGGGCCATCTGTCCATGGCAGACCTTGGGATCTTGCTAGACTCATTGATTCTGCTCAAAGAACAGGTAGCAGTTATGCCTTGGAGGGCCTTTTCACCAATCCATCTTGTGCATTAATTATGCCATTTTCTGGATCAGAAAACCATACTTATGCAGACACAGCCTTGGTACATCTCACCTGGATCACTGCAATACGTTTTACTTAGCGCTTCTCTTGAAGACCACTTGGAAGCCACAGGGGTCTAACATGCAATAGTGAGAGTACTTATAGGTATACATTACTTATAGGTATACTTTGCACTAGTTGCCAGTAAGCTTAAAGATGCTGTTTGTGAGCTACAAAGCTTTTCATGGCACATAACCTGGCTATTTGCAGGATTGCCTGTCTCTAGTTGTGCTTCCTGTTCAGTAAGTCTGACAGGGTTGGCATTCTCTCTGTATTGTCGTTCAAGTAGTGTCATTTGGCAGGACCAAGAGCATTTCCTTCAAGATCCGGATAGCTCTAATCCTGTCTGCCTTCCAAAAGACTCTGAAGATCTTGATCTTCCTCCAGATATTAATTGTGTATACCATTATGAGTCTCACGCCAAGAGGGCAGCCTTATAAATTAATAAATAATAAAGTTTTTTCTATTCTATAGAATATATATTCAGTGACTATACTGCAGTATTATAAAGGACAGGCCTTTATTTCAGAAAGCTGTCCTTTAGACATTCACTTGTCAAAAATTTTACTTTCATCCTTTATTTTGGTCATTTAATTTTTACTGTACAAATTATACCCGTTAATGCACACCCTTTAACATTTATGTGAAAATATGGAAATAGAATTGTCTTTTTAAAATAAATTTATATATACAGTTTGATTTTATGTAGTTTTATTAGAATATACTGTATATTTTATAAAACGTTTCTTGGTTTTGTCTTGAATTTTTATTTGTAAATTTAAAACATAATTATTCTTTTTCTATCTTTATCAACCTCTTTCAGATTTGTCTGTTTTTCAGGTTCGTCCTTTATTTTTTCCCCAAAAATATGGTCACCTTAAATATATGCAAGGCTATAGAGAACAGTGTATCTGTTGAGTAGCATTTTTTCATATAAAGAAATGGTTGGGCAAAAGCCAAATCACTCTTAACATTTCATTGTTCAGCTTAGTTCATAGGTTTCCTCATAAAATAAACCATTGCTGTTCTTTTTTCTGCTGTTAAGAGAGATTCCTGCTGAACTTCAACGACTAGTGCATGGAGGTCAAGTTAATTTAGATATGGAAGACCATCAAGAACAGGAATATGTAAGACCTAGACTGAAGTTCAAAGCTTTCAGTGGAGAAGGTCAGAAACTTGGAAGGTTAGTTTCTTTAAAAAAAAGTCATTTAAAAAGAAATTATACTGAACTGTTATTAATTACAGTTGAATGTAGGAGTTCAACTGTACGTGTTCAACAATTCTATGTGGGACAAACATCACATCAGTTAAAAACCAGGATCCATGAACACCAGCTGGCAGTCAAATACCATGATCCCATATCCTTAATCTCTACCCACACCAACACCAAACAGCACCAGTTTGATTGGAGCAACACAAAAATCATCAGCCATGCTACCACGCACCATGGTTGTAGTTCATTGGAACCTGGCTCCACAAGCAATTCCATCAACAGACACATTGACCTACAACCAGCCTATGAACCCCTCAAAATCCAAATCAACCACACAGCCAACCAGAGACAGCACCAACCCACACAATCCTGCCCGCAGCAGTTCACCTCCCAATGACCCTGACCTGATGTAATCTCGTTATCACAAGACCCATCACAAGACTCGTGGATGACTCACAGCTGACCCATTACAAGACCCTCACTTGACACACCCACACCTGAAGTCCTTATAAACAGAAGAACACTGATACTGACATCCCCTAAACTCCACTGAAGATAGGTAACATCTTTACCTAGCCTGGTATCGAAACATTCCGAAACCAACCCACAAGCTCAGAGAATGAACCTTCACCCTCAACCTACACCCAAGCTACAGATATTCGGCACTATTGCAAAGGAGTTTAGAGTATTGTGGTCTGGGATTTCTAGGAGTTGCAGTACTGATACATTTAAAGGTACTGTATTGGGGAAGAGTTATGTATGTTGCTTTTTGCATTTTTTTCCCATGCCTTCAAATGAGTCTTCATGCCCAATGATTGCTTGGACAATTCAGTTTTCTTGGAAAGATTTTTTTTGAAGTGGTTTGCCATTTCCTGTTACATAAGGCTGGGAGATAGTAAATGGCCCAAGTTGACTTCATTCTAAGGCAGTCTCCCAGTTTCTAGGCTGAATGTTAATGTTACTTAAATTATTAAATGTGGAACAAATAATATCAAGAACTTATTTCAAAAGTTAAAATAAAAACAGTAGCTAAGTATAGTTCATTAAATTGTTAGTGCCATGAAATGATCAAATTTTTTACGTATATTTTATTAGAATTTCCAGACACGTCAAACCAATTAGTTGAGTGTTTATAAACAAACAGATGAGAACTAAATATTCAATCAAGGCAATTCTCCTCAAGGGTTTTTCCCAGAAGAGTAAATCTGCAAAGACTGTGTTTGCAATCTGCAAAATATTTTTACTCCTGCAGAAGTCATGTTCTTTAAATTAACTATGCAATAGTACAAATTTTATTCATAACATTTCAATAGTTTACATAAGGAATAAGCAACGTAATGCCCTCCAAATTTTCTTGATTCCAAAATTATCAGAAAAAATGATTGTGGTAATTCGGAAAGAGCTTTAATACAAAGCAACTCATGAGTATCAGATTACCTATGTCTGGACTATATAATTAGTTTTGTTAAAATATATGTGATATTTAAATTGAAGGAAATTACTTAAATGCATTTTTACACATAGTTAGAGCAAAGGTTTTTATTTGCAACTAAGTGCCATTGCTTAACCTCTTCCAGATAAATGTTCAAATACTCTCTTAGCTGTCTTTCAGTTATTACATATATCTTTTTATTCTTTTCAAGCCTGCAGAATGTTGGAAAGGGGACCTGGGACTTTGTCTGTATGAAACTAAGCAGAAAGACACAAAGTTTAGTATCAGGAAAGGTCAGCTAAAGAAAGATTAAGTTTGAAAATAAGATGTTTGGAATGCTGCTGGCTGTTTCATTCTTGAACACTATGCAGGTAGCCGTCAACTTACAAGCATAATGCAGTCTGCCAGTTATGGTCGTAAGTTGTGATGATCATAAAGTGGGTCATCACATGACCTTAAGACATTTTATTTTCAGTGATTACTAAGTGAACTCCGCAGTTTTTAGTAAACTCAGTATGCACTATAGAGCATTTTTACCAGAATCCAGAAGTAAACACTATATTCAGGGGACAGCCATCAGAACTTTAGAACCAAGTTGTAAGTACCTTTGGGAGTGTCTGTCATAATTTGGAATGTTTAAGTGACCAGTCGTAAGTCAAGGACTATCTATATGCTTCTGATCACATGATCAAGATTAAACATGCTAATAAGAGATTGGAAAGAATTCCAGAATTATGTCCTGTATCTTTTCGCTACCTTGTTCTATTTTCTTTCAGCCTTACTCCTGAGATTGTTAGCACACCTTCATCTCCAGAAGAAGAAAACAAACCTTTTCTTGATGCCACTGTTCCAATAGATGCCACTGTACCAACAACTAAGATCCAGATTCGTCTTGCTGATGGCAGTCGTTTAATACAAAGATTTAATCAAACACATAGGTAAGTAAGATAGGTTTCCTGCACTGTAGGATCTTGGAACTGAGCAGACAATCTCCAAAATTCCTTCCCAATCTTCCGTTGTATATTATGGTAGCATAAAATTCTGCTGCAATTTTGCTGCAATTTTACAACTAAATTGTAAACCTTATTCATGCCAACAGGATTACAGATATACGAAATTTTATTGTCCAGTCTCGGCCTTTGTTTGCCACAACTGACTTTGTTCTTCTGACTACATTTCCACATAAAGAACTTACAGATGAAAGCCTGACATTACAAGAATCAGATATATTGAATACCGTAATATTACAACAGCTGAAATAAATTTTAAGCCTATCAGTGCAAGGTACGTTCTGGGAATAGATAATGTTGCATGTTGATTTGCAAGGTTGCTTCAAATAAATGAGGAAAAGACCAAAAGAATGCCATCATTTTCCAGTTAAATGTAGCAATTGACTTTTAAAACTGTTCAGTCTTCCAGCAACAATTTATTCAAATTGCAGGTTAAAAAGATTTGTTAAACAAATGTTGAATTTGTATTCTTCCTAGTTCAACTTTTGTGAATTCAAGTACTTTTATGGAAGTGGGGGAACAGGGAAAGAAAGAAAAATGACAGAAAATGTATAGGAATGTACATTTGATATTTATAGGAATACAGTGAGGGGGATTGTGTATAGCATGGGATTCATTTTCTGTAAAACCTGAACTATAGGAGAACTTTTCATTGTATCAGAAATTGAGAACTTAGGTTTCTTAGTCCCATTTGTCACTTAGAAATATTTTGTTCATAGGATGATGTCTTTCACTTACCTAACAATCTCTGTTGTGCTACAAGTTATTTTGTTTGCTCTATCATTTCCTTTTAATATCAGTTATTATTAACCATACTTTTAAGTGCCAGATTGCAGAGCAGGTGCAAAGTATTTTTTACTTTTATTCTGTAAATAGGTTTCCTGTTACCAAATGTGAACTCCAACTTTTATGACTAAAGAGATAAATATAATAAAATAATATGTATGATTTTTAAATCTGGTTTAAGAGGGAAATAGTGTGCTTGTTCTATTAAATAGGTAATTGAGGACCAATTAATAAAGTCACTTTACAGTATCACTTTTACACCTGGATTTGAATAGCAGTAGTCCTTAATACGTACCTTTCAACAACATATATGTTTGTTTTGAGCATGCAAGTTAGCTTCCACCACTGGAAATTATTACAGAGGAATGATCATTGAACTTTGGATATTACAAAGCATTTCTACTCTGGGTTAATTTGTATGGCCAGTTGCTTTTCCAAGCCATTTTCCAAAAACACAGATTTTGATTTTGCAAACTTCATAAATCCAAATTAAAGATTTTAGTGGTGTGCCAAATTTAACTTGAGCTTCTGGTTATGCTCTGATGTAAATAATAAAGAAGAAAATGTGCAACACAGGATGTACAGATTATCTTGGAATTTTATCCACAGGTGTAGAACACTGGATTAAAATTCCACATGTAGCATTTTAAAACATAGCATCAATTGATATAAGGAAAAGAATAGAAAGAGAACCATTTAAAAAGAAAAGTAGCAACCACAAGTGCTTGGTTAACAAGGCACAGAAAAATTTATCAACACAAGATTGTACATACAAATCCCAAAAAGCACTTGACTATAAAAATGTCTGAAATTTAAGATGATGTGATAATACATCACACTGTATTTAACTGTATTGCACTTGTATCTTCTAATCACAATATATGAATCTTGTGAATAGACAGTTTATAGTATTATATCAATAATTATTTGACCAGCATAGTTTTGTTTAAAATAATAAAAGTGTTATCAAATATTAAGGATTTTTAGTGGCAGCTTTTCCGAAAGCCTACTGAGACTACACCATTCATTCCTCAGCCAAGATATTTTTTCCTCCTTTTTAAGCTAGGTTTATGAAAATATATTCAAAGATTTAAACATCTTTATAGTATTTTTTTTCTTCAATTTTCTGCCCAGGAATCCAAGCCTATCAAGAAGGGAAGTTGCCTTTAAGTATAGAATATAATACTTGAGTGTAAATTTTAAGTAGGGTTAGCTCTGGATTTCTACAACTCGGTTTGTAATTGGTACAGATTACTTTAGTTTTCAAAGACATAAACAATTTTAAAAAGTGAAAAAATGTTGAAATGAAAGCAAGATTTTGAAAGTAGAATATGTGCATGATTAAAAATAAATTACCATTATGTTGTAATTAATAAAGAACATGTTTAAATTACAATGCTTCTGTATATTTTTCCTGTTTAATTTGAAAAACAGAATGGTTCATTCTGCTCCTGCCTTAAATCTGAGGGTCAAAGAAGTTAATTCATAAGACAATTACAACTTTTAACTGATTTTGAAGACAATGCATAATAAATTGCCATATTTCAACTGTCCAACTGACTTGCAGTAAATATGAAAATCAAGAAGAAAATGTTATAATAGAAAGTCCTATTTGCTTCATATATGAAAACGTGATATATTTTCAATTTCAATATAAGATTGTTACATATATCTGTTTTGCCAGTGCATGTTTGCATTTTCCTATTAATTAAACAGCTGATACAAGGAAAATATTATCAAGTAAATTAGATATCCTCAAATTCCCGATGGATTATGGTTATTTTATTTTGAGCAAGCTCGAATTGATTCAGTCCATCAGTTAATCATAAACTTGAAATGATCCCATTCACAATAATGGGAAAAGACTGGTTTATATTCAAGTATTCTGCTTTATCTCATGTCTAGTTTATAACCATAATAAATAATAAACCTATCCAACATGGAAGCTGTTTCAACCTTTAGTCCATGTGAATGTATATAAGATATTTATCACACTATTGTGTAATATGAGATAATGTAGACTACATTGAGTACTACAGCTTGAGCTTTTATTGTCAGAGACAAAGTCCAATGATTGAATATTCATCTTATGTAAAACCTAATTTTGATTGAAATTAGGTATCGTCTATGAATTAGAACCAAGAAGCATAAGACTTCATTGATAATTATTTTCTAGTGATACTTCAGTTAAATTCTCATAAATACTTAGCAAATTCAATTATAATAATCTCAATAACTTTATTATAGTATTACAATATCTATGATGTATACTAGTTTATAATATTTTCAACAAAATAAATTTACTTCATAGTTCCTGCTACTTAGATGTTCAAAGCAACCATTAATCATGAGACCATGATTGTACTTAGCTTGCCTTGACTGATTTTGAAAAAGTTAAGCAACATCAGGTCTTGCGAGTACTTGGATGGAAGAACATCAAGACATCCCACATGGACTAGTTTAGGAAATGTTTTTTTAAAAATCCCAAAAGAAAGCCGTGGAAAATGACTTCTATATTTTTTCTAAGAAAAGAATATCAATTTATACTAGTTGCGATTGGAAGCAAAGAAAATGCAAGGAAATTTTTATATTGGTTTCTTGTTCTAACTAATGGACAGAAGCTGCTAATTCTAGTGGTGGAAGATCCATGAATACAAATACAAAATAAAACAAATAATACAAATATCCTCTCAATCTGTTGTCCAAGATACTTGTAAAAGGACATATCCAAGAAATGCTGGCAGGAAAGATCTAAAAATCACATATTTTGAACATTGAATGTTCAGGAAATTTGCCTAATTGCAGTGTTCTTACTGCATTTTTAGTTTAAAGGGATTTTAAATAATCCTAGGAATCTCATTCTGCTGCAAGAAATAAAGTATCTTCTTCCTACCATATCCCCACAAGTGCAGGGTCCGCTTTTCAGATCATTGAACGCCACTTTGCACGGTCAACTGTGTCTCCAGGACACAGGCCCATGGCTTGCATATCTTTGTTGGGGGTGTCTTTCCATCTCTTGTTTCGGACGCACGTGAGGTTGCTGGCCATTGACTTCTAGGTGGTAGGCAGTCTTGGCCACGGTGGAAGGTGCTGCTCTCTGGAAATGAGAGCAGCACCTTTCAGCAGAGTCGGCCTTCTCTCATCTTCTCTATAATTGGGGCCACACCAAAATGTTGTCGAATGCAAGAAATGAAATATATATTGCAAAAAATAAAGTATATATTCGAAAAAACAATTCAAGGATTAAAAGGCCACAGTGAGCAAAAAGGATTCCCCTGTAGAGGAGACTTCCTGTCCCACTCTGCATAATCCCTTTTTTTCTGCTTCTCTTCCTTTCAAATCCAGTGAAGGGGAAGAACAATTTAGCCCAAGTGCATATGGTACTGAGCTGGGATACTGCAGTGCAGGCATGCATATAGACACGTGCCTTTTTACACTGGTACAGTTTATTTTCCTTCTAGCAATCTTGATGCACTTCTGATGCTTGATAAAAGTTAAAGTTACTCCCCACTTCCCCCCTACCTCTATTTGCCTGCTTTCCTCTCTTTACTGGGGTTACCACTGATGGAAAGGGCGTGTTTTGGAGGCCAGTACCCATAAAGTCCCATTGTTTACTTTTATACTGAGAGGTCTCTTATTTTTGGGCCAATCATCATCTTTCAGCGTATCTCACAAGGTTGCAGGAGATACAGTATGGTAGTGCAGAGAAAACTGAAGTGACTTGACTTGAGCTTCTCTAAGAATAGATAAGCTTTTTATAAAAAATAATATACCTATTCAGTGGGAAGA
>JANHJO010006300.1:0-17113 GCA_032468235.1 Pseudoxyrhopus heterurus | reverse complement strand
GATTAGGCTAGAAACAACACCAGAATGTTTTCTTCCTGCCTTCCTTACAGGATTAGCCCTGTAAAGTGGGAAAAAAACAAAAGGAGATTTCTTCCAACAACTGGTTCTCCAAACTGCTTAGGAAGTTAACAACCGGTTCTATAGAACCGGTGCGAACCGGTAGTAACCCAACCCGTTTATGACCATTTTTCAGAGTTATGACCTTTGCAGCATCCCCATGGTCACATGATCAAAATTCAGATGCTTGGCAACTGATTCATATTTATGACCACTGCTGTGTTCCAAGGTCATGTGATCACTTTTTTCAACCTTTCGACAAGCAAAGTCAATGGGGAAGCCAGATTCATTTAACATCTGGGTTACTAACTTAACAACTGCAGTGATTCACTTGACAAATGTGGCAAGAAAAGTTGTAAAATGGGACAAAACTCACTTGATAAATTTCTCACTTAGCAACATAAATTCTGGGCTCAATTGTGGCTGTAAGTTAAGGACTACCTGTATACTTCTTCATAGTGCTTTACAGCACTCTCTATGCAGTTTACAGAGTCAGCATATTCCCCCCCAACACTCTGGTCCTCGTTTTACCAACCTCAGAAAGATGGAAAGCTGAGTCAACCCCGAGCTGGTCAGGAGTGAACTCCTGGCAGTGAGCTGAATTACCCTGTAATACTGCATTCTAACCACTGTGCCACCACGGACGACACCTGGTACTTTTTTTTTTAAAGATGCACTAAGATGCCCCTAAACTCCAGGTATCGTACATGAACGGATTGTAGAGTCTATCTGCATAGGCACCCCCACATGCTCACTTCACAATTTCTCACTCTGAAGAACCATCTAGGCTAAACATGATGAATGAGTAAAATGGTAAGAAGCAACAAGAGGTTTTCTTGGCCACCACAGCTCAAAGTTTTTAGTGTCATTAAATTTGTCACTGAACTAATTCCTTCAGCAGACATACATGAGCAGAAGTCCAATTGCAACAAATCAGGTGTTGAAGTCTCAATGTTAATCTGAGCAGTGGCTCTCCAATGACCATTTTAAGGGTAGCAATAATAAGCAACACAAATGCTGATATTAAACCACTACATTCTCTCCCAATTGCCAGTATATCTTCATGGAGTATTCCTTTCTTTCAAGGTGAATTGATTAAGCCAGGGTGATTTAAATCAGTGATTTAAGTCAGTGGGGAAAAAAGGCTGATTTAAGCAGCCCTTCAGCCAAGACCACCCTTGATATTGCTTTACAATCTATAATTGTAGGTCATTAGATTCTAGATATATAATACTATATAAACATCATATTATTGGTCACACTTTTTTATTTTTACAACCTGTTCTCATACTACTTTGTCATAATATATTCATTTTTGAGGTTTACCTAAAAGGGGAAAGTGACAAACCTAGATTTCTATGATACATGATTGGAAGTTTAAAGGCATTCTAAAAATAAAACATCATAGTTTTATAATTGCTTACAATAGAATGCTATAGTTTACGGAAAACTGTGTAATTTATCTTGCCATTATGGATAAAATTTTCTGTGCCAAATAACTAGAGTCTTTTGGTGTAACTACTTCACAGTCATCCATTTCTTATGTTTTATTATCCTTAAATTGGAATTAGATAGGCTTGTCTTACAAAATAAATGATGCTTTTAAATCAAGAAGGGTCTTTGACAGCACTTCAAAGAGAAGGCTATCCTCTGTATGCTGAGATATATGGCTTTTCTATTTTTTAAATATATCATAGTTTCATATTGTCTTCTCTTCTTTCCAATTGTCTTCTTCTTTGCTTCGCTCTACCTCTGGGTCCTTCTTCATTTTGAGAAATAGCAAACAGAACTAATTACATTTCAGTGACTGATCAGTTGAAATAAATTACTTGCCAGAATAGACAAATCTAATTTTCATCAGGTAAAAATGAAATGTCCTTGTATTTGATAAATGAAGTTAAAAAAAAAAACTTTGAGAAATTAATATCTTTCTTCACTTACATAGAAAACCACTTCAGTGTCTTCTTTCATGTAATATGCTTAACACAGATATCCAATTTGAATGTAGTTACCTTACTGCCAGCACACAATTAACACTAACCAGGTCAAAAGCCATTGTTTTAGGAAATACAGAAGTCTCCACATATCCTCCAATTCTGATTGTTATCCAATTAGCCCTTGTACCAGGAGAATATTAACAAGATTTCAGTAGCCTAATATTCATTCTCCATTGTTCATTCAGACTAGTATGAGTAAGAAAGGAAATGGGGAAAAGAAGTACTCCAAACCCTGGTTAACCTCAATATTTAAAATTCAAATCCACTGATTGGCTTTTTTTGTCGTCTCTTTTAACAAGTTATTCCTCCCTCTGCACACAATTAATTCTTCCATTCTCCAGAGTCAAAGGTAAAATTGCAAGTCACATCTGTGATATTTAACAACTGAAGAGGAAGTGAGGTTGTAAGTACATCATAGACGTGTGTTGTGTCGCTTAATGACCACATCCCCTTAGCAACAGAGTTGTTGGTTCCATTTGTGGTTGTTAAGTGAGGACTACCTGTATTCCATCTTATATCTTTCAGCAAGTCACTCAATATCTGTAGGAAACATACTTTCATTTTTCATCCCACTTACTTAGTTGCTTTATCACTCCATGTTCTCATGCAGTAAACAAAGCAGACATGCAGCAAGATGTGATGATGGGTTTCAAGTTCTCAGTGCATCTCTACAATTATAATTATGGACCTGGTTCTTCCATTCAACTTTTATGACATTTAACAAACTAATGGTAGAGTCTGCACTATATGTATTTTAAAAAGAGACTCCTGTAGGCATTGTGGGGCTAAATCAGTGTTTCCCAAACTTTTTCCTTCATTACCTCATAACTGTTTATCAGAAAGTCTTTTTTACCCAATTTAAGTAAAACATTTTAAGTCAGTTTAAATGTCCCTGTTGTGATTGGGTAATGGGTTTATGTCATTACCCAAAGAAAAAGCACTTTCACCAAACTTTGGATAATGTACCCAGAGTTGGCAAGCACTGGGTTAAAAACTTGTTCCTGCTTTCTCAGCTGTGTAGGCAGGAAAACCTTGCTTTAGTAGAGTCAAACGTCTTTGACCCTGTTCTCCAGTTAGGGAGAAATGCTTTCTTGGCTCTTCTGACACTATTAAGAGATGGTATTTTCCATTCCATATTTATTTATTTATTTATTTTGGTCAAACTAACTATTTGGAATTCAAAGGGATGAATTTAATTTAAGCACAGAAAAATAAGAATGCCTCAAGTTTGCCATCTAGTGGTTAAATCTTAAAATAGGCATTTATATTTTGAATTGATGTTTAAAATAAGGACATAATGCTCAACCCCCGAGTCACCCTCAGTGCTTTGTCACTTTTGTTACTGAGGCATGTATAAATAGAAATTTGGATTGCAGGCATGAAGAAAAATGTATGAGATCTATTAAAAGGTACAGAAGCAATAGTAAACAGTGTATGCTAAATATTGACATCTGCTTAGAAATTGAAGTGATTTATTGTGGCAATACTATAGAATGTATTGCAGTTAAAATAGGTAAAGGAATTAATAAAAGCAGTAGTTATTGGTATCTACTATTGCCACTCAGCCTTGATGATTGCTTTATACACTTGAATTGCATAAAGTAGCTTTCAAATACATATGAGGTAAATGTAATAGTAATAGTAATTAAATTACCTGGCAACCATAATACTTCCAGGAAATTCCTGGCATATTTTTGTTAACAAGTTTCTCCTTCAGAGAATGGAGCAATGCATAAACTATCAGCTGTTCTTCACTTCATACCAAATACTAGGAATAACTTAACTGAGGAAATGTAAATAACAGGACACTAGGGGCAAGTGACCATATAATGCTGGTAATCATCATTGAATAGCAACTAAATTTTAATGTAGTCAAATGCATAACTTGGACTTAAAAACCCTATTTTAATAAACTCATGTAGAAATCTTCTGGTTTTGTATAAATAATGTTGATAAAGCTGAAATTCAGGATGGGCTGTTACTGGTAAAAGATGCTAGAAAAGAAACAACAAAAGCTTTCTTAGATATACTGTATTTAGAGCAAGGGTCTTCAAGCTTGACAAGTTTAAGACTTGTGGACTTCAATTCCCAGAATTCCTGAGCTAACCCGACTGGAGGAGGAATTATGGGAGTTGAAGTCCACAAGTCTTAAAGCTGTCAAGTTAAGAGTAAAACCACCTGGAGCTAAACATGCTTAAAACTATAGAGATGAGAATGGATTTTAGGAGGAGCCCTATTATACCACCTCTTACTATATTTGACAGCACAGTACCAGCAGTAGAGTCCTTCAAGTTTTTGTGTTCTATATTGTAATCTCTCAGGACTTGAAATGGATAGTTAATATTATAACCATAATTAAAAAAGCACAATAAAGAATGTTCTTCCTGCCTTGACTCAGAAAGTTTAGACTGCCCCAGGAGCTGTTGATACAGTTCTACACAGAAATTATTAAGTCTGTCATTTCTCCTTCTATAACTGCCTGGATAGGTACAGACTCCAACGGACAGTTAAAACTGTAGAAAAAATGATTGCAACCAGCCTTCCTTCCATAGAAGACCTCTATATTGCATAGGTCAGAAGGAAGACTGAAAAAATTATCTACAGACCCCTCAGATCCTGGACATAAACTGTTTCAATTCCTCCCTTCAGGATGCCACTACAGAGCATTGGATGGCAAAAAATTAGACACAAGGACTTTTCCTCATTCACACTATCGATCTGCTGAATACCTAATTCTCACAGTGCTGTCTAATGTCTATGTATATTTACCCATGTAGTATAGCTATATTATCATTTATCCTTATTATCTTCTTTACTCCCCCATCGTATTGGTATTATGATGATGATTATTATGTTGCTTTGTATGTATACTGAAAGTGCTGCACCAGAAACAAATTCCTTGTGTGCCTAATCACACTTGACCAAATAAAGTATTCTGTCCTGCCCTGTCTTGTCCTGTCCTGTCCTAACCTATCCTATCCTGTGAAAGAAAAAATAATCAGCCTATCAGCTTCTTACTGAAGACAGCAAGATATTGTTAAACATAAACAATGTCCTCTTGCTATCCAATACTACATTCCTGATGTAACTTATGAACTATGGATGGTGTGATAGCAACTTTCAAATCTTACTGCATTCACTCCCCTTCATGAAAATATTCTTTTCTGTCAATCAACATTACGACAATACTTTTAAGAAACCATGTTCAGAGCATGGAATACATGGTGAAAAAAGTTGTGGTCTTGGGCAGTCACCATCTGCTGCAACTGTTTCTTCAATAGCGGACATAGTTGAGTGGACTGCTAATCCTGCATGCAGGTTGTTCATTCAGGCAGCCCCTGAGATCCCTATCTGGGGAATGCATTGCCAAATCAAACGTTTGCGTTTGAGAATTGCAACAAATTCAAAAAGTCACTGAAGCTGCTTTGCAATCCTAAAACTGTAAATCTCCATCATCAGCTACTTTGCAAACACAGCTACATCATCACAATGACGGAATCATCAGAAAATGATACCAACACTTTCTCCAGCTTGGAAGATGGAAAAAGAATGCACACAGTCTTGCTTCCATATTTTGACTTTTCCTATGGCACATCAGACTGTAAAATGGAATGCTGCTAACTTCAATGAAAGAACCTCACTGCTACTTTATTCTGTATTCTGAGTTCTTCCAAACTGAATTAGAGTGATGGAACACATTATAGTGTTAAAAAAAGGGACTAAAAGTTCAGACTGAATTATTTAAAACAATGCTAAATGTCCTGATGAAGTCTCTTTAACAAAATGTATTTAGATGACAAAACTAATTTGATGTTTTCAGCTGTCAAAATATTTAAGTTTTCACTAACTTCATTTCTCTTCTTCATGAATTTAAATGGTAATTGAGCATAGTTTGAAATTATTTTCATAATAAAAACTCTATGGTTAGACTAACAATTATTGTATAGTTTTAAAGTGTAAATTACAGTAAGAACAGTGTAGGATTTCACGAAAGCAAATTATGTTTTCTCTAGATATATGGTTGAAGAATGGAATGTTCATACAATGTACATTATAACTTACGAACAGCGTGATGGATAAGTAGGCCTTCACCAGAATAACTTGTTCAGATGCATAAAGAAAACATCCTTATTGTTCCCTTAGGACAGCATTAGAAAAACAAACAATGCTATTTAATGCATCTGTGTCCATTTATTAAGTCTTTAAAAGAAGGATTCATGATCATATTGCCTACTGTATCACACCAAACTAGTTTTTGAATTGAATCTTTATAAAATTAAATATTATTTTCAATTTTTATTTATTTATTGGGTAGAAAATACCATTTGTAAAATATAGTTTTGTTGTAGCAACCTGAAATGAGTTCAGTTCTTTCTCTTCCCAGGGTTCCAAATAACAGCAGAGCCAGCTTCAATGAAGAGTCAACTGTGAAGAGCGGTGTGAGCAGACTCGGCAACTCAAATTCAAAAATGAGGTATGCAGTAGTTACACCTTTTGAGAATCTAAAATACTCACTGAAGCTGCCTTTGTCACAAGAGAACAGAGGGAGAATGGGGCTGTGCATGCTGCCATTGTCATATCTACATCCATATGTTTATAAATTGGTCAGATGATCTAAATTGGGGAAACTATATGCAGTCAGCTGGGGCTTCTGATTACATGGAGAACGATTACATGTAAATTCCTTCTTTAAAACAGATTATGCCAAGAAAAAACAAGAGAGCTCATAGTCCCCCAGGCACTGTTGATTACAACTATCAGTGCTTCAGATTTGAATTCATAAAGGTATTTGGAGGTAGATGAGGACAGCTGGAAGAAGATAGATATGGAAGAGCATATACGTTGTTTTAAGATGATCCCAGCATACATACCTATGCTCCAAAGCAATGTTTTAGAATTCAAAATAATAGGTAACCTTCTTCATTTCAATGGAACTTGTCAATGAATCTTGTCTTAAGCTAGGTGAAATAAATAAGCAGAATTCAGATAGGTGAAATTGATATTCTGCATAAGAAAGTTAATATTCAACTCAGTCTGGAATAGCAAAATCAACTGAAAAATGCACTTGGATATTTCAGGATTTCACCAGATCCAAGTTCTACCATCCCCTTCACAGGAGATCGTCAAACTGATGCCGATATTATAGCTTTCATTAGAGCTAGAAAGAACCTCTTACATAAAAAAGGTAATTCTTATTAAACGTATTAGTTGACCAAGTGATCTGTTTAATAAGCTTAAAAATTTCAGTGTTATCCAGATTTATAAAAAGAAATCAGAGAATTACATTGAAATTATTACATATTAGTTATTATTTACAGAATTTCCCCTCTCTTTTCTCTCTGTGATGGAATTAAGAAATCAAATTTTCTCTGCCATTGTATTATGTGATCTCCTAGATCAGGGGTGTCAAACTCGTGTTGTCAAGGTGGCATCACATGACATATCGGGACTTTTTCCCTTCGCTAAACTGGGTGGGAGCAGGGCCAGCACGTGACGCATCCGACACCCCTATCCTAGATTTTACTTATGGTGAACCTGGGAAAGAGCTGAAAGAAAGCCAGATAAGGTCTTTCACAAAGAATCTTTCAGGGGAGGGGTAAATTGAAAGGGCCTAACAGGTTTGTAAGAAATACATTGTACTGGAATCTAAAAACAGGAGAACAGTGAGTAGGAAGTCAAGATGAAATCAGATAGTTTTGAAGTACTGAAGGCATACAGTTACCAGAGTGATTCAAGACCACTTCAGAGGAGTTGATGTAGAAATCATTTTACAGAGAAGAAAACATAGTGTGGAATTTGTCTACTCAATAACTGGTAGGAGAGAATGACCCAATGCTGTCTACTAAATTCAGAATTTACTTCCTCAGAAGACGTTTTTTTAATTGTCTATTTTGAATGGTGTGTAAATGTGATTTATCTCTATGTTGATGACTGATTTGTCTTGAATGGCAAGCTTCTAGGAATTCGCTGGGATTTAGCTTGGTCTAGAATGCTTAAAGGTTCCCAGTTGAACTATGGTTGAGTCTGCCCATGTGTTGTGAAATAGGGGAGTTTCCATCATGTCTTCTGACTAGTTGAAAGTTAGCCAGTTGGCTGAAATGTATGAAAAGCTGATTTCACATTGTGAAAATAATTTAAAATATTCTTGAAACCAGAGAGAAAAGGTATATTTTAATGTCTTGCATCCCTGACAATGCCTCTATAGACATTAATATATTGTAGAATATTGAATTAATAAGCAAACAATAATATTCTCTTTAGCCTATTTGATAGAATCTGAGTATGCTAATATGGAGAATGACAAGTAAATATTGGGAACTATGTTTGTGGGTAGAAGCTCTTATCAGACAAGCTATCTCTATCAGACAAGCTATCTTTTCTAATATCAATGAAAAGTAACAAATTGGGCGCGCCAGCAGGATTTTCTGCCATACTGTATTCCTTAGAGCATACAACAAAATCATTTTGTTTTGAGAAAAAGGAAATTAACATTCATATTCATACTGTGAACCATCGATACTTCTCAAATCTAAAGACTCAAAGTAGGGTGAGATAATATCCTAAAAAATAGAGAAAATGATAAGTAAAAATCAATAAAGTAACATATTCAAACCAACCAAATTTAACTTTTATAATTACAAACAGTATTTAGATTATGCTCATATAAGCTATCTCAGTCTCTTAGATGTATATTCCGAATTGAATTTTAATATAAATTGATGTCCCTATTTCTACAGGTAAGTAAGTAATTATAAGTAGGAGCTAACTGCATAGGCATCAACATATTTAGTTACAACTTATATTATTTGCGTAGTGTAGAATGATCCCTGGTCCTGGATTAAGTCTGCCAGATTTGTCACATTCCAAATATGAATTAGTTCCTAGATGACAAAAAAAAAATCCATTTCATTCTGGTCATTAAAAGTAACACGTTAGGAAACATACTCAATATCAGAGACAACAGTATCACCTAATGGTAAAAAGGGAACTATTAATAAAGGAATAGAAGATTACTTTTAATAGAGGTTTGTAGTGACAAGAACAAATTATACTGAATATCTAAAAGCAGCCCAATTACTGAAGCCATAGCTTTCCATAGACTCTTGAGTGCTGATGACAGCATTATTCATCAAGCTAGTAGCACCTGATTTGACAGATGGTGTTAGCATTATCCCACAGTAGTGTTTTAATCTATCTCTTTGGTTATCAGCAATTATGGTTGGGTGTAAATAGAGAGGTTACAAAACCCTCCTTCATCCAGAGCAAATATTCTACTCACTTAGGCTTAAGGTGTCATATGTCTCAGTTTAATGAATTTCTTATTAAGTTCTTTCTGAGCATATAATTTGGTTGAATTAATGTTTATTCCCCAACAATCATGGAATAATTACAAATTCTCTTGATTTTTAAGCTACCCCATTTTTAGCTTATGAAAAGATGCATGTTTGCAAGAAAAGTAGACCTGGCCTTAAATCTGCCTAGCTAATTTTATTATAGTAAAATAATTAGAAAAATGTTTACAGGAAAAGTACACAATTAGAGAAACTGGCAGGGCCATTCTAAAGTCAATTTCTGCAACTACATAGCATAGATTCTCTGGGCTGCTTCAACTATTACAGATTTCTTACAGGGAAGTACTCAGTATTGAAATAATAAAAACTATGATAATGTTAAAGAATAGACCAAGAACCATTAGTTTGTGTTCTAAATAATGTATTTTAAGGAAGGTAAATGACAGAATTTTTTCCTATACCCTCCTCTCTCTAGCAGCTACTTGTGCTCTCCAAAACTTACTGTACTTTAGAGAGTCAAAGGAAAATTTTGGAACAATTTGAAATAGGGCAACTCTTAAAAAAAATCATTCAAATTTCTGCTGATCTTTACCCAGTTTTCAGCAATTCATTTTCTTAACAACAGTTTCTCACAGACCCGTGGTTTGTTTGTAAATGTAAACAACTCTCTGGCATTTCCATTGCTGCCATTATGCTGCTGGATAACTGATCAGCATGCTAGTTGTAGCAGCTCTGCTCTGCCCTCAACCAGCTACAAAATTCCAGAAAATTTAACAATAGGCTTTCTTAAACCAGTACAAGTGAGCTCTAGCATACCCCTGTCATGGACTGACCCACATAGTTGAAAACGATCCCTATTCCATTCATAAAAAGTTTTTGAGTAGAAAGGATGAATCTCCTTCCATGAACTTAACTTAGAAGACCTAATTGCCCTCTAGCAGCTTTCAGTCCATCAACCACAGATTAAATTCCATCAACTACAGTGTTTTTCGTAATAAATGTTGAAATATGCAATTATTATAAGTTCCACTCCTACCTGGATGGTTGCTTCAAAGGGGATGGAAGATCTCTATTCTGGCCCATTGTACTATGCTTATTATTTGTAATAGTTTTATCTTTTTCTTATGCTATTTAATGTAATGCTTCTGAGTGCAATCATTCAGGGATTGAATTGAGATTCAATTCTGTTGAATCTGACTACCTGAGTCATTCCATTACAATCCACTTCTCAGGTGTATCACCGTCTGAGATAAATAGGCAGTAGTCAGAGATATCATTTTTATTGGATATGGTACCGTATTTTGCATGTCAAATGCCATTCTCAGAAGAGCTCACTTGGTATCCAGGCAAGCTACTTAAGTGCTCAGATTTTTATCAATTGAATAACTCTTAATTAACCTTCCATGATTCCATGTTTTACATTGCAAATTTTATTTCTTTTGAATTTTACCTCCCTCTTTAATATCGTTTTAAATTTTTTTGTTAAAAGTCTGCATGGCCTTGGAAACATCCAAAATACTATTGCACAAATTTGCATCAATAAACAGAATTCTGAATAGTATTTAGAGTGCAGTAAGAGATCTTGTCTATGCCTTTCTAGAATGTGGTTTCTTCACGATAAACACTGGAAGCAATAGCAATAGCACTGTATTTATATACTGCCTATCAGGGCTTGCAACCCTCTCTAAGCGGTTTCCAATGTCAGCATATTGCCCCCAACAATCTGGCTTCTCGTTTTACCTACCTTGAAAGGATGGAAGGCTGAGTTGACCTTGAGCCTGGTGGGATTTGCTAAATTGCAGGCAGCTGGCAGCTGAGAACTTAATTACTTAAGTACAGCATTCTAACTGCTGCACCACCAAGGCTCTTGGTGGAAGAAAAATGGTTTTGGTTAATTTAGTCATACTGAATTACTAGACCAGGGGTGTCAAACTGGAGGCCCATGGGTCGGATGCATCATGCACAGGCCACGCCCACCCCAGTTCCATGAAGGGAAAAACTGCCACAATGTCATGTGACATGACGCTTTTGACACCCGTGTACTAGACTGTAACTTATTCTTTTATTCCTACATCTCAACAATTCAATAATGCTATCTTAGCAGCCAAAATAGAGCCCTATTATACTATGCGGTGGTATACAAAAAATCAGGCCCATATTTATGTTAAATTTATGATATTAATTACATATTCAAATTGGTTGCCATTTTCTGCTAAACACAACTTTACTCATTCAGTCATGACCCTTGAATATTCCTAAGTACAGTAACATTTTTTCTGATATTTGACATTTTAATGTGATCTTCTTTATGTCATCTCTTGGCCTACGGTGGCAGAATTTGGTGCATCCTAGAAAGAAACTTCATAAATAGGGAAGAAGCACAGTCTGGGGGTGTATAGGTTAGTAATGTCTTCTACAAATGGTCCAAAAAAGAAGTTGCGGAACACCAAATGTCATTTTGTAGCTTTCTAAAACTATATGCAGACCAGAGTGATTAAAATAGGAAGATAGTCATGTGATTATACTCTCTTGGAGTATCCTACTGCATCGATAGAATTTCCTCTTTTGGGGGAAAAAAATAAACTGGAGTTTTAACTATTGTTTTTGAGTAACTTTATATTCCAATATATTTGCTGCCCTAATATATTACTATGTTGTTAGTAAATAATTTTATCTTCACAATTCTATGATCATTAAAGGAGCCCTTTATAATCAACCTTCAGTCTCTAAGATCACTCTCTGGGTGGCAGTAATACTATTCTAAAAAAGACCAGATTTCAGATGAGCTCTGAAGATTTGTGATCATTAAACTATCAATGTGTATAATATGATTCATGCCTGACAGCCTTTTCTTCTCTTTTCAGGATTGGGAGACAAGTAAACTCTGATTTATGCAGCACGGCCTCATTTTAAAATTAGACAAAGTAACTGTAACATTAGGACAAATGGAATTGCAGCTGTATTTATGAGAGAGGGAGGGTAGGAGAAAGAGAAAATGACTTTCTGCAAGGAATAGCATTCAACCTATGTCTTCGTTATTTTTGTAATATCAAAAAAATGAAACAAGCTCTAACTTGGAACATCAAGAACAGAAAAGCCAAACACATTGTGATAGGAATCATAAATGCACTTTATTGGAGTTTTATTGGTTTTCAAATGTCATCGCTTCCGAGCCCTGTTTCTGTATCTAACACAGAAGGACTCCCTTAGACTTTTATGAGATAATTTTGGACTGGAGTCTGGAATGCTTTCTTAGACTTGGAGGTTGGGAAGGGTTCAGATTGTATGTAGTGTCTCACTGAGAACTGCAAGTATAGCAATACCTTTTTTTCCTTACTGTAATTTAGTATTGTTAACTAAGCTAGCATTTTTTAAATAACATACTTGGGGATCATGTACTGAACTGTGTTTCCAAATGTTGTTTCCCCTCGCCCCCAAGATTTCTATAATCACCTTTCAGGTGTGGAATCCTGCATCTTTATGGACTGACTTTTCTTCTATGCATGGTTATTGTCCAAGAATATTGTGCTCAAAAGTTTTCTTCTCTATGTCACTTGAGTAACAATTATTCCCTTTTATTAAATATAAAAACTGCTAGAACATTCTATTGCCTGATACAAGTCAGAATTAAACCAAGAGAAAAATATGTTGATATTGCTTTTTTTCCCTCTTGAATCTATAGCCTAAAACTACTAGGAAAGATACTTTATTAAACTGCTTTTAATATTTGTAACAGCTGGCCTTCGGATATGTTGGGTGTATAAAACATCTTCATTTAATAAGATACAGATCTTGTTTGCTGAATCATGAAATGTGAACTTGCACCTTGAAAATTACATTTAAGGCACCCACCTTTAACCGCAGTATAACCATGGGTTATAGCCTGTCTTATCTTCTTTTTTCTGTCCTCTGAATGTAAAACCAATGAAAGAAATTGCCACAAATGGGGCCACTTCTCCACTGTTCCTAGCTCCATTCCCCCCCCCCCCCCCAATGTTCCTTCAGGAGAGAGCCAATAAAATGGATACCATAAGATGGAGATTGAGCATTAGGCTGTTTTACCTTTCTCTGAACTCATTATAAATTACTGTGTCTTCCTTCAAATGCAGTGACCAGAACTAGACCAATAAAGCAGAATTATTATTTTCCGTAACCAGGAAACTATAGCTCGATTAATAGCTCTCCGCTGCATTAGCCTTTTCTGCTACTGATCATATAACAGATGTTTAAATAATTCCTCTTAGGAAAATTTAGGATTCAATTAGGCTGAAAGTGCACAACTAGTCTTCAGAACAGTGACCTTCTGCCTCAGAATTGTAGTCAGACAATATCTTTAGCAGCAGTCAATCAGTGCTGAAGCCACAGACAGGAAGAAGAGGAAGAGATAAATCATGCCAAGTTTCCTACAAAATCAAATAACGGGCATTTAAATTTCATTCTAATTTATCTACTATTTTTTCTCTCCATTCATGACGAACATTTGAACCCTGTTCTCCAAAGGCACAGAATTTATTTATGTATTTGATTTCTATTCCACCAGTCTACTTAATTTGAACACACAATTGATTAATGATCAAGAAAAAGTAGACCAGGACTGTGCAAAGCATTTGAAAAGTATGAAACTGGCAAGCGCGTTGGAGTGCATAACCAAGGAAGGCCCAAGAAGCAACCATGCCAAGCCTTTCAGAAGATGCAGGTGCTTCCTATTTTGAACTGAGATGCTTTGCTTACACTTTGCAGAGAACTTCCTTTGAATGTTTTGTCCAGCTTTATCTAAACACAAACGAACAAATAAAATCCAGACATATACATTAACACCAGTGCAATCATTCATTCATTAATAAAAGCCTAGTGAAAGAGATGTGTCCTAGTTATTCTTCCAAATAAAGAGAGAAGGAGCCAAACACATACAAGTATATTCCACAGCCTGGAAGTGAGGCTGATGATCCTTCCCTATATCCCAGAAAGATAGCCTTTAACAAATGGGACATCAGAAAGGCATCTACTGCAATCTGGCATGCCCAAGCAGGTTTATAAAGATACAGGTTGGCTTTTGATAGTCTTAAGCCATTTATAGTTCTAAAAGTCAATAATACTATTTTAAATTGTGCCTATTAGACAATTGGCTGTGCAGATCCTTCAATATGGCATCATATAATCCTTGTAGTTGGCATCAGTTGAAGTAGCTATTACATGTCACTCCACATGCAATTTTTCAGATTTGTTTCAAGGTAGTTCCATTTAGAGTACATTGCAGCAGTCCACACAAAATCTAATCTAGGCATGGATAATTATCACTAAATCTGAGCAGAAATAGTTGCAACTGGCATACTACCTCTAATTGTACAAAAGTGATCCTTGCTATAAAAATTCAAAAACAGCCAAGAATTGATGAGAATTTCCACATGATGAATCTTTTAACTCCATCCAAACCAGGCTGAATCTCCAGTTTCCTATTAACCAAAAGGAAACTTCCACTTTTCCTGAATTCAGTTTCAGTGTGTTCTCTTTCATCCCGCCCATTAATGGAGGAAGCGGCATATGAAACAGTTTCAGATTTCTCCTTACATTTTCAAGGACATATAAATATACTGTAGTTCCACGTTCTCCTGAAGGACGTTTACGATACAGTACATTTACTTAGAAGAAAATGCCATAGTTTAAAAAGGATAACTGCTAAATGTGTAAGGATCTTTAATCATGGAGCAGAGACATATGTTGACTTAGCAATGTCCCACGATGCTTAATTGAGCCTACACCCTGGCAACATGCATAGGATTGCATTTTTCAATGTACATACAGAAATTACTTCAATTATTCCCCGACTCCTTGGAAAAACCATTCAGTGCTTACAGAGCAGAAGCTGCAATTCTAAGCATAGGCTTATATTTGTGTTTCAGTCAGCTTAATTGCCAGTGGAAAAGTTTTCCTAGTAAATAATCTCTCATGCATGGTGAATACTAACCAGCATCTAGGATATTTAACCAATGGCTGTTTAAACTTGTCAATATAGTAAACACTATTTATCGTTTCCAGCCAGAGCAAATTGCTTCTTTGTTTGCAGAGAAACCCTGGGTGAAAAGACACAGAGTGCTGAGATGGGCAAGGATTATAAAGGTCACACTCGCCTTTCCCTTCTGAGATTCTTATTGGCAAGAGGAGCAAAAGGAAAGCAAAAAGTGAATGCATGTGACTATAATTTCAAACTAGTATATTGAAATCATTAATAAAGATCTGAATTACTTCTAGCTTATAAGTAAGTATATATATTATGTTAACCAAAGCAGGGAGTTCTTGAGGCATTTGGCGATTCTCTCTAATGCCATTAAATATGAAAGAGCTACTATGTTTGCTGGTTGGTTTCTATTTCAAAATATGCCTTTTGTTAAATCATAAATGGAGGTTATATTTCTAGCAGAACAAATGTTTTTTTTTAAGAAAAACATCCCCTTTGGTTCTGTGTAAAGAATTTAAAAAGAATTGGTGAACCATGCAGGTTTTGTTCCCCAAGCTTCCATTGTTGTTATTGTTATTATCCTCATGTAATATTGATAATATTATCCTCATTATAGTTATATTAATGTTAATATTATAGAATGTTCTTAATTTTTCAAGTTTTGCAGAAATATTAATTTTACAGATCAATCATATTTGAAATCATTTATATACTGGGAAGAATCTCAAATTCAAAAATTACAATGATATGAATTTGTTTAATGAATTATACTTTTGATATCTTAGCCAAATACTCTTCTGCAACTGGATCTGCCAAAATGTGCCTTGTCGAGTATATTATATTTATTCCTTGTCTCAATTTTATAGCATTTAATATTGTTTTCTTTACCTTATGCTCTTCCCAAATTCCCATCTGTAACATAATTACTGTCTTAAAAATACTTAATTTTACATTTTAAAATCAGCATTATGATTCCACCTCCCACGTTCAAATGAGGAATTCAAAAACAGTTCAAATTCATTCTCAGTTAAATTTAGTAAACACGGTGATACATCTAATGGAGCTACTCCTTGAACCAAAGCAATTTCACAAATATATTTGGTAGTCTGTGTGTGAGTAATCCTGTGCATATAACCACTCCTAAATTAGTGACTATTCTCAAATACAACTGTAGTAAACAGTAATAAAAAAAAATCATTTTCTCACAATGTGTATATTTCCAGCCAAATTTCATGGCCTCACAACAGACACACCTTCAGCGTGAAACTGATTAAGGTGGGATCAGTTTCACACAGCCGGTGAAAGAGGACAGAGCATCTAATTAACTAATGAAAGTCACACTGCAGAGAAAAGCAGCTCAGGATTGTGCAATCTCTCCATGGGGCTGGGGTGGGGGGTGGAGGCGAGGGAAGAACCAAAGAAAAAAGGGTGAGGCACAGAATTGGAGAATTTCATGTAAAGGAGAGGACAGCGACCAGTGATCTTCACAGTCTCTCTCACACACATAGGTATTTACTTTGCAACCAATTTGCTTAATGACAAAGATGCTAGAACAAATTGCAATTGCTAAACAAGGAGAGGATATGGTTATCATTTTCAGTCAGCAGCTGGAATTGCACAAGTGAAGCTCTGTTTTCACTGGCAGAGGGTTGCAGGAGGCTGTCGCAACCGAAAATGGAGCTCACAAGGGCCACTGGCAGCCCTTCAAGCTCCGTTTTTGCTGTCAGAGTGCTTGGGCCACCCCAGGTGGCCCTGACATGAGTGACATCGAGTGGGCTTGGCCAGGCTGGCCCTGCCTACCCTGGCCAAGC
>JANHJO010006299.1:11935-23523 GCA_032468235.1 Pseudoxyrhopus heterurus | reverse complement strand
TGAGCCGCCCAGAGTCCCTTGGGAGTTGGGCGGCATATAAATACAATAAATAAATAAATAAATAAATAAATAAATCATAATTGTATATAAATTCACACTGTGAGGGCATTTCTTAAAGTGGACCTAACGCCTCATGGCAAGTATTACAGCTGCACTGGATTGCATCAGTTTAAGAGCATGAAGCAAGCAACTTAATGGGAGCCCAGTCTTTCTGTTAATGCCCCTTAGGTGTCCACCAGCTTCCTTATCTCATTGACTCAATTGTTTATAAATGGTGCCCATTGAAACAGAAAGAAGATAAAGTATGTATTTATTTATATTTCTTTTCAGCCTTCTGAGCTACTAACTTCCCATCAAAATACTTTGGCGGAATAATTTGATTTTTCTTTTCCTAACTCCTGCTGTAACAAATCTGACCCCATTTTATTCTGGTTTTTTTTTTTGGAGAATTACCACGTTCATGGACTAACATATAATTTCTTTCTACCATTTTTTTGCATTGTAAAGTGCCAACATTCCCTTAGTGAGACAAAACTCAGTTCCAGAGACGGAAGGTATATTCTGTACTGGATTATCCTTACTCGTTTTTCAACTAATTGCCCTTTCTATGGCAATGATTTCCACAATCCTGGTCATTGAATCAGCGTTGATCCAGCTTTGCGCTGAATTGCTACTGTTTTCTGTTCATGCTTGGAATATCAGCAAAGACTATTCAGCTGAAAGATGTACACATCCACGTTGGAAACTCTTTGCCAGCATCAGCATCCATGATCAGGTAGGTAATGTAAAAGCAGAGAAAATACAATGGCTTATTCTTCTAATGATTGGTCATCAAGGAAAAATCAACTCGAAGCATACAAGATTTGAGGAGATCTGCTATGCCATGGACAACAGCTAAGCATAATGAACACGTGGTTTGAACAACCCAAGCGACTACTATACATGTGGACGTCACCAAACGGAGAACATTGAAACCAAATTGACTACATATGCCCAAAGAAGCGGAAAAGTCCCCTCCTTACTGTGAAAACGTTCCCTGGAGCAGATTGTGGGTCAGATCATGAACTGTTAGCTGCCAAGGTGAAGTGCCAATGGTGCAGTGTCAAACAGCCACCCATGATCCAGAAATTTGACATCGAGAAGATTCCCCAGGCATATGCAGTTGAAGTTAAGAATAGATTTCAACTGCTCAGCATCACAGAAGGACAACCAGATGAGCCATAGGAGGAAATAAAAACAACCCTCACTAAAGTAGCCCAAGAACCTCTTAAGCAAAAGCCATCGGGAACGGGAGAAAGGCGAAGACTAAATGGAAGGTTCCGGAGAGAGGCAAGAAAAGACACAGCAAAGTACTGGGCTGAGCAATGTAAGAAACGAGGAGGAGGCAGCCGTGAGAGTCATACAAGAGAGAGTTTCGCTTATAAGGAGGTGGCCAGACGTCCCTTCAGGGCAGGAAAGGAAAACTGCGGTCAAAGGACATGACGGGTAGGAACTGCATGACCAACAAGCCATCAGAGAATCTCAGAAGGTTAAACCGTGGCAACTGGATCCAGGTTGCCATGATTGAACCTTCTGAGATACTTCTGGCCTGAATGGTTGAGTCATCGTTTACGCGAAGCAGTCAGAGAAAGATGGCAGGAATATGCAGAAGAGCTTTGCACGAACAAGGCCAAGCCATAAGAGGAGAAGCTGAGCTACCAGAAATGGAACCAGATATTCTGGAGGAGGAGGAGGAGGAGGAGGCGGTGTGGACACTCAACTGGTTGCCTAACCGCAAAGCCCCAGCAATTCCTGCTGAGTTGCTGAGGCCGCTGCTGACAAAAGCACCGGATGTGCTTTGCCGAAGGGTATGGAAGGCTGGTCAGTGGCCAAAAGGACGGAGAAGCTCCGTATTTATCCCAGCACCAAAGGAAGGTGATGCGAAAGGCTGTGTGGTCTGACCAAGGCATTTTAAAGGGGCCTTAACCCTTCACGTGATCTGGATCCTAGCTCTCTGTTCATGCAGCCTAGGATTGGAGGGGGGTTTTGGGCTGCTGTCGCACAGAGCTGGCTCATCCTGAAGGGACGGTGCCCTCGGACTCCAAGATCCCTCTCGCAGGTCCTGCTGCTGAGCCAGGAATCGTTTTTTTTTAAGCAGGGCATCAGTCTGTTCTCCTGCATCCTGGTGTATTTATTATTTACAGTCTGTTTGAAGATGTTATTAAAGTTTAAGTGATCTGCCCTGAGGTGCAGCTCAGTTATGTTTGGTCTGTGTGTCCTTAGCTGAGAATCGCTGGGCCGATACGGAGTGTTATAAGCTTGAAAATGATTGCTTAATCCCGTTGCTGTAGAGCTCCAGTGAAGAGGTACAACATTTGCTGTGAGTGCATTCGTTGAAGCGCAGGTTCAGTGCTGCAGAAAGTTTATTTTCCTCGCAGCTGTATAAGTGCAGCGTATGGAGATCAGTGAGGTTACAGAGAACTCAGTATTTCCAATAGAAGTAGCTCAAGGTTTAATCCATGCTTTACTCGACAATTACATTGGAGGTTAAAATAAAATGCCACTGGGCATACCCTTATTTGATATTAGCATTAAGCCTTACATTTGGTATTCTTGGTAGAGTCTACTCTGCTTAATCAAAGAGTTTGTGTTTGATGTCAGAAAGATACATTTGATACCTTTGCACCAGGCCAGACGGAAGGGTCTTCCTTCCTCTGTTTCTGCAAGGCTCCTCTTGGAAGCCCCTGTGAGGCAGAGGTGGAGGCCTTGGATGTAGAGATCAAAGCAACTCAGATTCCTACTCAGCCTTGTAGTTCACTGGGCATCTTCGGGCTGCTGTATCTTCTATGAGGTTTGTTGTGAAGTTAAAAGAAGGCGGACGACAGTTTCAGCTCCACAGAGCAGAGTGAGCATTGGGGAACTCACTCAATCTCAAAACTGTTTGTGTTTTAAGAACTATCTGGGCCCCACAGTTGCTAAAGATGGCCTGCCCTGTTGTTTTGAGACAGGAGATGCTCAGAGCTGTCCATAAAACAGACTTAAAAGTAAATATTCTTAGAAGCCAAGAAGCCCATTTTGGAAAAATCCCAGCCCCTAGCCATCATGCCTGCAATTGTTTGTGTTTTTTTTAACATATACATGTTTTTTAAAAATAATAAAATCCTGAACAAAGAGAGACAGTACTTGGTACATTTTGTTGAGAGATGTACCCGTTCAGTGCATTCAGCTGCGCCCTTATCTCGTATGTACAGGACTCCTTTGCTAGAAAGTCTGTGTGCCCAATATTGCCATTATCGTGCCTCCAAGAACTGCTGTTGTGCAACTACATTGAAGAATCATTCCAAGTCCTAATCCTTGTCTTCATTAGTTGGCAATTGGGAAATAATAAGCGTGCAAATTTGATGTTTGTTCAAAATTATCTGCAGTACTCTGGCTGAGGGGAAGATGTAGCATTGGGCACAAAAAAGTTGAATTTTCATATTTGGCTATCCCTGGCAATCTCTCAAAGCCACCTTTAAAAAATTTGAATTGCTGATAAAAAACAACTGTTTGAAGTAGATCTCTTTGCATATCCATACATTGAATCTAGCTCACATATGATCTAATGGACTTCGTATTAATGTATTCCTAATACTTACCAACATATTTTGCTGTTTACCTCTATTCATTTGATCAATTTACATCTCCCCTTTCCTTCAGGACTTAAATACATGATCTCTCCTCCGTGCAGACTTAAATAGTGTCCAAATTTGTTTGCTCCTAGGCTTTTGGGATGTGGCTTCATTGAACTTTTCCACTGTGGAATAGCTCTGTTACATTGTCAAAGAGTTTGTAAGTTTCACATAAAAGTTAGTTTGTTAAACTTGGCAATGCAGGCAGTCCTTGGACTAAGACTTGGCAATGCAGGCAGTCCTTGGATTAAGAACGGCCAACTTAAGGGCAACAGTATGTAAGATAGGAGCAGGGCTGCCTATTGCTAAAAATGGCCGACCACAGAAGCCGCACATTTTTAATGTACAGCCTGTTTTCAGGGGTTCCTGAAACCGTGCAGCTTCAGTGCTTCGTTGGCTGAAGGAAGGACAATGCTCTCCATCCCTTTTATTTATTTATTTATTTTATTTATTTATTCGTTGCATTTGTATGCCGCCCAACTCCCAGGGGACTCTGGGCGGCTCACAACAAAATTGCAATACAATAACAATATAAAACATATAAAAAAAACCATAATACATTTTAAAACAGAAATCATATAACATTCCATTCAATCCGGACCTCACTAGATCTTCCAATGAGTGAGGTCAATCATTCCAAGCCTGCCGAAACAGCCAAGTTTTCACAGCTTTCCGGAAGGCCAGCAGAGTGGGGGTGGTCCGGACCTCGGGGGGTAACTGGTTCCAGAGAGCCGGGTAGTAATGGGCAGTCCGTTTGTAAGTCCGTGTTTCGACTGAAATACAAATTTGGGTTAAAGACAGAGTTAGGGAATGGGACTAAATTTTAACTCAGGATTAAAAGCCTGTATCAGATGTTACCAGAATTACATTTTAGTAGGATTTCAGTAGTGATAACCCAAAACCAGAGACTGTATAATATGCTGTTTTTAAGTGTCTGCATTTTCTGTCATCCTGTTGTCTTCCAGAATGGTAGACGCACCAAATCCTAACTCCATTCTCTTTGGTTTGTTCCAGAGTCTAGCCCAGCTAGAGAATCTGTGCAAGCAACTCTATGAGACAACGGACACGACTACACGGCTCCAGGCAGAGAAAGCCCTGGTTGAATTTACTAATAGCCCGGATTGCTTGAACAAGTGCCAGCTTCTCCTTGAAAGAGGGAGTGTACGTAGACAAATAACCCACCAGGCTACTTTTGAAGGGGCTGGATACTTATTTATTTTTTTGCAAATTTAGGGATATATCTTGCTGACCCAATATAGGAAGGCATTTGCAACTGGCAAATAGTAATTCTTTAAAATGTGGCTATGCCAAACAATGCCTGTGGAGAACCATGTATTGGGTCATCTAATTTAGGATTTAAAGTATTTGGTGAAAGATACTTTTATTATTTTATTTATTTATTAAATTTATAGGCCACGGATCTCATGGTTCAAGATGATTATTAAATATTGGCACTTTGCCATTTTGCCAATATGAGGATCATTTAAGACCTGTCAGCAGAATCACAGAATTTATCCATCCACATGAATGATTTGTTTTCTTTATGTTTGTTTTACAGTCGTCATATTCCCAATTATTGGCAGCTACATGCCTTACAAAACTGGTGTCACGCACAAACAACCCTTTGCCCTTGGAACAACGCATAGACATACGTAAGTACAGCTCTGGCTTGCCTACCATCAGATTGGCTATTTGAAAAGTTTGAGAACCTTTGCTGGGATAGAAAGTGAACATTCATAGCGTTTCCTTTTTTAAGTTACCTATAGTGTGAGAAAAAGTATGAATTTGCCTTGCTTGTCTTCTTTCTACGTGCGTGCTTCCCTGTTCCTTGACAACCCCTTAAAATTACAATTTGATAAGCTGAGAAATAATTCTTTTGTAATATACTGTACCGTGAAGTGCCCTTGAGACTTTTTGTCTCAAAAGTATGAAACGGCTGTTTGGGCTGTTCTTTGGACATTGTGAGGAGAGAGCGTCAGACCCAGAAGGAAATGCTTAGGCCCCTTCTCTCAAAAGCCCCTCGCTGCCGAGTCTGCCTCCAAGGTAGCTTCGCTCTAGGTGGGCAGGACAGTCTGCCTTTCAGAGGTCACCCCGAGGACTTCAGCTGACCAGCAGCAGCAGCAGCTCTCGGGTGGGAAATGCAGCTGTTTCCCAGGAGCTCCGTGGAACCTTGCTTGAGCTATGCTGTTGTTCGTAGGTCAGGCAATCTGGAAAGGGCCCATTGGAAGCACTTTGGCCAGATCTTGCCTGATGCTGCTGACTGGTGTGTGCTCACTACAGAGCCACCCCTCTGCCTCCCCCCTCGTTGCTGTTTTTTTGCAGTGGGCCTTCTAAGCAATAAGTCGCAGGTGCTGCTTGCAGCCTAGTCCCCGTTGCGCATGTCTTCACTTCGGGGGGGGGACGGGGACGAACCTTTCCCAACTCAAAGTTTTCTAAGCACTCTTCTCCATTTGATGCATCTGTTTCAGGGAATTATGTGCTCAATTATCTTGCTACCAGACCTAAGCTGGCCACGTTTGTTACACAAGCACTAATTCAGCTGTATGCTAGGATCACAAAGTTGGGCTGGTTTGACTGTCAGAAGGATGAATACGTTTTCAGAAATGTCATCACCGATGTCACAAGGTTTTTGCAGGTCAGTGTTCTACCTCTTCTACTTTTTGTTTGCACATAAGGGCTTTGGCTGGTGATTTCTACCCTTTTTCCTTGATGGTAGGCTTGTTTCACACAACCAGTGTTCATCGGTACTGTTGTGGGTATCAAGCCAACAAAAAGAAAACTGCAGAGCCAAATGCTGAAATTCTTATCTGCCCCAATCACTAGATCAAAGGCCTCCACCATCTAGCTTCCTGTTTCTCAGAGTGCCCAACCAAAAGCTTCCAGGAAGAGGAACTAGAAGTTGCTAAAGTTTAGGTGAGGACCAGTAGCTCTTGGTTGACTCCAAAGCCATCTAATTCAGTATCCGCCAACAACAACCTTTCCCCCCATGCTTCCTAAAACAGCCTCCTTCTGCGACTGGAATATTTTTTTCTGATGCTTAGCTAAAATTTGTTCACCTGACTTGTCGTTCCTTTGGCCTGCCTATTGGAGTGACAGTATTGAAGAGCAGAGATAGAGGAAGGGGCATGGCAGAATCCTGTTCTGCCTTGATTAGCATATTTCACATGTATGAGAAAAAATATAAAAAGACAGCACAGCGTCTGCTGAGCACATAGCTGGATTTTGTTGTAGATCTACTGACTATCAAGCAATTATAGGAAAGCCAGTCCTACAAGGGGCACATAATTAGCGACAATTGCCAGTGAATCTCGGTTGCCTGCAAAATGTGGTTGGAGGCCTTCCTGAAGCCCAGTAAAGACAATTCTAGGGGTATTCCACTTTGGAGAAGGGACACGCTTGTGACTTGTGGGGGAGGACTGCCAGACAGCATTATATAAGTAATAAACGTAAGCCATAAACTACAACAATAGAGACCGCTCTGCCAGAGGGACCTTTTCTGCTTTTTCCTTCTCTAGGACAGTGTTGAGCACTGCATCATAGGAGTGACAATCTTGTCTCAGCTAACAAATGAAATTAATCAAGTAAGTGGTTCAGCCTTCCTCAGTGAAGTAAGTGTCATTTTTATTCATTCATTTTGCCTTGTGCTGCTTTGTGCCTATGCGCTGATTTGTTTGTACAGACATGTGCTGCTTTGGTAAGAAACTGACACTCCGCTGGAGTTTGAAGTTTACCATCTCTGGCACAATTCCTGAGCTATAGAAGTAGGATTTTGGATGGAGCAGTGATCTCGAAAGAGATGAGCCCTCTGTTCAAATAATATTGGGAAGGTTCACCATGAGCTTTCCATTTTTGTAGCTCCTCCTTTGGAGAAGTCTTTCCTAATAGCTACTTGCTTCCATCCTGCATGGTAACCGTCAGAGTTCTGGTTAAACTCAAAGGCTGGCATGCTCCCCACGCCAGGGTGTGGCCTTATCTTCTTCTGAAGTACGGATGGCAACCCCTGTCCTCCAAATTTTGATAGGTCTGGAGCAGGCCACTCCTGCCGCAGTCCTGGCCTTCCACTGCGCTATCTCTAGAGAGAAGCTTGCAGGATCTTGACTGACAAGTCGTCAAGAGGGACCAGGGACATTGGTTTGGACTCTCTGCTTGATGTTTGGACTCTGAAGCTGCAGTTCTGCCAAAGAACACAGAGAGCCTCTCCTTCGATTGGAAGTCAGCTTTTCTGCTGTATTGCGGGAAAGTGCAGCATAGCAAAGAGAGTTTAAGAATTACACTCTTCATTTTTTTCCCCTTAATGGGACAAGAATCTGTTTCTGCTGCAAACCTGGCTGTATCTTTTTTTCCTAATCCCAAGGCAGGCTTGCTGACTTCTACTAACCAGCATGCGGACATTTGAAAAGCCTGGCCTGAAAGCGGTGAAATTGAAGGGAGGTTTAGGGGAGACCTTTGAGGGTCTCTATCGTTGGTCGAAACCAAGAGGAAGCTAATGGCTCAGCACTTGGGAGCATGGACTTGCCAAGCATTTCTGTTTTCATCTGGCAGCAGGCGGTCCAATGCGATAGAATTGGGCCAAAGGGCCCCAGGGCCCCCTCTGAGCTAGGTGGGGGGTGGGGGGGTCAGAAGTGAGGGAAAGGGGTGCCTGGCAAAGGGCAGGCCCGCCTCCTCTTCCCAGGGACAGCGCATGCTGCTTCTCCGCAGTCATCGTAGCTCCAGCAGACACGGGCAGCGGCTTCCGGGGCTGAAAAGGGTGATGGACAGCTGTAGTCCCGGAGGATGACGGACCCCCAACTGGGGTAGCGAGGAGATAAAATTCAGGCACCAGCCCTGGCGTAGCCCATGGATTGCATGGGATGATTTGACGGGTTTTGTGTGCCCCCCTATTCCCAGTTACTACTATGGGTGGCTCATAAGTAAGAACATCTTTAAAATACAGTTAAAAAAAAAAGGTGGCCCCCATGGCAAGGATCAGATGCAAATGCAAAGGAAGGAAGAAACCCCCAGAATCCTTTGCTCCCTCTCACCAAACGCCCGGGAGGAGAGCTGGAACTTGAGCCACTTTCAGAACCCCCTGGGCCTCTGGGGGGAGCCTCATTCAGGCCCCAGGGTTCCCCCAAAGGGCCACTTCCGAGATTCTGGCAGGTGACGTGGTTCCATTGAAGGAAACTGCAGGGCACCAACCTGGCCAGGTGGATTTGGCCCAGCAGAGACTGCCTGCTGCTTGAACCACAATGGATTCTGTACTTCCCGTTGATTCTGTATTTCAATCTCGAGTGACCCTTGCTGTGTCTGTATAGACTGGTATGCCATGATTATATATATACTATAGTGCTGAGCGATTCTCTGGTGCCACTGGGGTTTTCTAGATTCTGCTAGTATACAGATAAAATAATTCATATCATTTATCGTTTTCTTCAAAAGAGAAATGGAAGCAAATGCTGATAGCTGAATGGGAAACGGGATGTTTTTAGGCAGTGGATAAATTGCCCTATAATCAGCCCATGGCAGTTCCACCCTGCTGAGATCTTTCCTCACTGTGACTGTCTTAAAATTATAGGGATTCTCTATAGTGGACAACCTGTAGAAAGGCACCTCTGGGATGTTCTACTATCCCGGTCTTGCTTTTACTATGGTAGCATCCTCCTTTTTTTACTGAAGATTTTAATTACAGTAGTAGAAGCAAATACAAACTAAACTCACAGAGAGAGAGGAGGGAGGAGGAGGGAAGGGAGGGTTAAAAAGTGCATAGGAAAAAAAGATATAATCAGCAATTTCCGAAAGTGAGGTTAACCAAAGGCCCACCACAGTTGTGAGCATGAAGGCTGTTGAAGGGAACCTCTTCCTAGGAGGAGGAGCCGTCTGGAGCACACCTGGAAAGTGTCAGGTCCAGCATGCCTGCCCCAGAAACCCTTGCTCTTGTTTTCTTCATGAGCATTTAAGGTCTAACGGTAACTTGCTTTCTTTTTCTCTCTTTCTCAATCTCCAGGCAGACACTACACATCCTTTGACCAAGCACAGGAAAATTGCTTCCTCATTCCGAGACTCATCATTGTTTGATATTTTCACACTCTCCTGCAATTTATTGAAACAGGTAAGAAAACTCGAAACCTTGGTGCTCAGTCTCAACAACTGGGTAAAATGATTAAGGTAAACGATTAAGCTTGCCATCAGAAGTTGTGGCTACTTCATCACTGGAGGTTTTTAAGAGGAGACTGGCTGGACAGTCACTTGTCTGAAATGGTATAGGATGTCCCGTTTGAGCAGGGGGCTGGACTAGAAGACCTCCAAGGTCCCTTCCAGCTCTATTCTGATTGAGTGATTGAAAGTGATCAAGCCCAATGTTACTGTAGATTGAGAGCTCTGAAAATCTCTAACTTCAGTCTGGTATGGCAACTTCTGTGTATGATACGGTAGGATTGTTAGGCTCTGCTGGCAAGAAGCTGGTCTGATGTCTTAAAAATTGTGCCCATTTCGCTTTTCTTTTTTTTTAGGCTTCAGGAAAAAACCTGAATTTGAATGACGAAAGTCAGCATGGTCTCCTTATGCAGCTTCTGAAGCTCACACACAATTGTTTGAACTTTGACTTCATTGGTACATCAACAGATGAGTCCTCTGACGACCTCTGCACCGTGCAGATCCCCACCAGCTGGAGATCAGGTAGAGGGCCCAGTTGCTCTGTCTTTTTTAAGTTGCATTAAAGGGTTGCCGTTGTATGTCTCTCTTGATCATGGCAGACATAGCTCAAGTCACCTTGTGCAGGCCCTCACCAATCTCGGGCCTTGGGAGGCCTTTGCCTTTGGGTTGGCACAGCCTATGGAGGGTGTTCCTAAAAACCTACTCCAATTGGGCCTGTTTTGCAAACTGCCTAAGTGGGTCCACAGAAATAATTACGACATAACTGCTCATCCCAGTGAGGCAACAGGCTCTTTCCAGGATGGCCAGCGCAGCAGATCTCTTTGATCTGGTCTGGTCATCTTTTTGGAGAAAAAGAAATCCTGCTCCTGCATATAATTCCCATTTGGCCATTGGTCACTAAATATTATGAGATTCCCATCTTGTTTTTTATTATACTTAAAGCTTTGTTTCCTGTGCCAATAGACAATGGGGGGGGGGTAACGGCAGCATTATGCGTGGTTAATTTTAGTTCCATTTCTTTATAATATGGAATGCCAGCTAAGTGCATTGTGGCCTTTGGAGAGGTTGGCATACACGGGGGAGCGAGCAAGAGACGCAGAATCTTCAACACAAAGCAGTAATTTTTGTCATTGTCAGAAACCCCATTGTACCTAGAAGATAATAAATGGAGATGTTCCTAAATAATTGGACTCTTTTTCTGCATCTTTGACTTGTCAATAACTCTTACATATCTCAGCTTACTAGTGCATAGGGGGGAAAAACAAGAGTCCATTTTTGCAGCAGAAAGTGGTATAATTCAGTCAGCAAAGAGAATAATTGGCTGCAGATCTATAATGGCTGCGTAGAATTTCCAGATAAAATATACCATTTTTCATTGATTTGTCATGGAATGGCCCAGGTGTAATTATGTTTGCTCACCTACAGTTCAGACTATAAATGCGTTTAAAAAGGTTTCTGCTGATTGAAATGCAATAATATTTTCAAGCATACTCCTACACATCTGTATGTAGCTAATGGATGCAGGAGCCTCTGGGCTTTTTCTGAAATGCCTCTTGAAAGGAACCTCTCAGCATCTCATTTCCCCATCGCTTTTCAGCATAATTGCCTTGTGGTTTAAACTCAGCACTTCAGAAAGCCTTCTGCCACTGGATTAGGGCCAAACTCATTGCCATGGGCATCCAAAAGGTGGCAGTTAGGATTTATAAACGTAACATTTGGGGGGGGGGGGGGAAGGGCCGTAGCAAAAAATAAGTTCCAACAAATACAGAGAATCCCTGGTTTTAAAAGCTGTTGGGGGGGGGGCAA
>JANHJO010006298.1:16161-33419 GCA_032468235.1 Pseudoxyrhopus heterurus | reverse complement strand
TTTATGCAGAAGAAATGCTTATTTAAGTTTGGTTTGAAATAAAAACTATACTGTACCTTTTATAACTGGTGCTGATCAGGGTGTTTGGAGCGTGGGACAGAACACTTCTTCCTCCTTTGCCATCTTCCTCTTCTCTTTCTTTGTACTGGAATATCCTCAGATAACTTAATATAAAGATTAAAGCAAAGATCCTGATATCCTCTTTAGGTGAATAAATCAATGCATTGTCAGTCTGTAGCTTTTCTGTGTATGTATTCATAATTTTATTTTATTCCTTTTTTGCATTAATATGTAATTTTAAAATACTATAAATGCTTTTAAATATTTTAACTACAATTGCAAATTGCATTGTTAGGTTTCTTTATTTTCAAAACATATTTCTAACCTTAGAGGCTTTAAAAAAACTGAAAAGAAGATCTTTAAAAGCCTATCCCTCAAATACTGTATGCTGGAATGGTACTGAAATCATCTTTGATGATTGCATGATTTTATTGTACAGAAAGCCTGGATAAAATCATGCATGGCTTGTTAATAATCCTTTGGACATCTAGAAGTTCATGTTATTTCCTTTATGTAGTGATTTCTTTGAAATGGGTTAGGGGATTATTTCCCCCTAACTCCTGGGAAAATAATATTTCTTAAATTGGGTACAGTGCTACAGAAGGCAATGAATCACACGGTCTCTTTCATACTGATTATCCCAAATTACCAATTCACAGGACTCTTTGTAAACCCACCAAACAGAACATAGTGCAATATACTTACTTATCAATTTTTTTAAAAAAAAATAACTAAGGTATAGAACTCACAGAAATCAGAAACTTAAGTTCTTGTTCTCTATACAAGAATGGATAATGAGACTGAATTATAACCCCATTCCAATTTTCCCTGTCATCACGTTCAGGTAGAAAGAGACTTGAGTTTGTCGTTATTCAGATACTATTTCCTGAGGTTTTAGAATTTTGATATTTTAGATTATAAAACACGGGACCAAGTTTCCAAGGATAAAGCATGCTACAAGATTGGTATTAATCACTCACTTAGCCAATAAAAATTAGGAATGAATTAGGGATATCAAATCAAAATCTTTATTATTGCTTTTGGGCTAGAGAACATTACAATAGAATAGATAAGTCTATAATTATTATTAAAGCTAAAAGATAGTGATGTAAATATGTATGCATTAAATGTTTATTATTTTTTTAGCAAAGGTCATCATTTTAAAGTAGTCACTCCTCCCCCCCCCAATCTTTCTTTCACAAGTTCAATTCTTCAAAGGAAGAAAAAGATACTGAAACCTTTGTAAGTATGCAGAGAATAGCAATAAAAATAATAAGGATCTGGAGACTATGATGAATAGTTGAGGCAATTATATAGCCTATCAAAGAGAAGATTGGGGAGGGACATGATAACTGTCTTCCATAACTAAAGGGGCCATCAGAGAGAAGAGAGGGCAATGTAGTTTCCACAGCCCCTGAATGCAGGACAAGAAGTAATGGGTGGAAGCTTCTTAAAGAGAGAGATTCTACCTTGAAGTAAGGAGAAATTTTCTGTCAGTGAAAACAATTCATCAATGGAATAGCTTGCCTCCCAAAATTATGGGTGCTCCCTCACAGGAGGTTTGCAAGACTAGACTGGACAACCATTTGACCAGGATGTCAGGGTTCCAAGTAACAACTCCATAGAAAGAAGAACTCCTAGGCAGACAAGTTCCTCAAAGAACAATTTTATTGGAGATATCATATTGGCACAAGCTGGTGAAAACTGATTCTGAAAATTCCCATGGTTTTCACCTGATTAAAAGTGAAACTTCCCCTTTCCCCCAAACAATCAGTCACATTGTCCAATCAATGTGCTGGCTGGTTGTCAGGATACGGTGCTCCTCCTCTTTCCAGCCACCTGTTGGAATGACCTTGGTTCTCACAGGAAACTATTTTGTTTTGGCCCCATCTAACTATGTTTCCTCTCCCTATCCCTTCTTCACTCGGTGGCAACCCTGAAGCTTCCAAAATGGCCCCAGCCAGGTTTTCTTCAGAGTTGACACAGGATAGCATAAGGCTTCCTCTCTTGAGTAGAGAGCTGGATTAGAAAAACTCTGAGGTCCCTTCCAGCCCTATGATTCTATTTTCTAAAATATAGAGTTCATTTTCCAATCAAAAAAGTTGGGAACAGTCTGGATCCAAGGAGATGATTCTTTCCTTTGCAACCTCCCCACCCACCCACACACAAAAAAACAACTACCTGTAAATAAAGATGGCTTTCCTTGTGATAAAAAAGCCAGAAACAAGCCTAAAAGTATCAATACTGATCAAAGATAATCTAGTCCATCAATAATGTTAGAGGTTAACTCCCCCGCTAAGGTGAGTTGCAGAGCAGATTACTCGGTTGCCGGAGATTATCCTATGAAGCAGTCACCAGATAGTAGTTTGTAAATACACAGTAACACTGTATTGTTCAATGTTACACTTACGCAAGGCAAAAGCAAGTCTAATTTACAGTCCGAGGTCAAATACAATACGTTGAGTTATTCAGCAAACAAAGTGTTGGGAGTAACCAAAACAGTTTTGATATCAGCTATCCAAGGTCAGCAAACAATAAATCCGAAAAGAGTAGCAACACATTTTAGCACTACTAACAAACCCACACCAACCATCTTCTCTGCAGTCTTTACTCTCTATATCAGGAGATATATACCTTATAATTATCTGTAATGCAGCTACCTGAAACCTCAGGCAGCTCACCAATTATCATATACTGTCATTACTGTAATTATCAAACTATGGCTTTTTTTTAAACCATACAGTCTTAAAGCAATACATTAGAATATCAGTGAAGAACTGGCTAACATACTTGGCTTACCTTGCCTGGTCCAACCAGTTAGGATACCTTAGCAATATCCTAACAAGTAACTCATTAATAACTCATGACAATGCCATCTCTATGGAATAAATGGTATTGTATCCTTGCTAAAATGGTGTATTCGTTGTTAAGGGACATACTGAGAGTATGAACAAATAACACAATAAACCTGGGCAAAATAAAAGACAAGACATTGAATAAAAAACATGAAAACAAAGTGAAATATCCAAAAAAGACTTTAAAAGGAAGACAAAGATAGGTCTATTTTAGGCAACCTAGGAAAATTAAAAAGAAAAGAAAAATAGTCTGGTAAAATAAATGACAGAAAATAAAGAGGTGAATAATGAAAAGAAGGAAAGCAATCCAAAGGACATATAGTATAGAGAGATTCTGAAAGTATTGTAACTAACACTGTTTCTGTCATTGGAAAATACAAAATGGCAAAAAACCTATCTAGGTGACTTGGCTTGAACAGAAGTTTTCACTCCATGACATTGATATCTGATTAGCTGTACTGTCACTCTTATTCACACAGACACATAACTGTGGTTTAGTGAGTGTATTAATATTCCCCAGTGAATCACAATGAGCAGAAAACACACAGTAAGAAACAAATATGTTGTTTCCTGCATCTGTCTGCTGTGCCAAATAGCCAGCTTTTGGTGCAGCCCATCAAGAAGGGTGCATCTTTCTTGTCAGAATCTGGAAAGTGGCATCATGCCCATGAAGTAACAGCACACCAGAAATGCCAAAGATGTCATCCAACACGCTGGTCTTTATTAGGCATAGATATTAGCATGTATAACAACAATCAGGAAACAAGAAATAAGGAATGAATACATGGTTACGGGGTATCCCTTATATAGTGTTTTAGTGTGTGGGCAGTCAGGATATCACAAGGTATAATCAGGAACTCAGGAAGGCAGGAAGGGAAGCAATTAGGTGGAAGGAGGTAATTGTCACAGGAATTAGTGGGCGAGCTTCTATGCATCATTCCTACAGGATGTTCCCATGTGGAAAGTTCAAACAACTGTTAATTTATTATTAACATTTCTCCTTGCAAGTAGTCTGGCTGACCTTGTCTGCTCTTGCCTTTTCTCTGCACTACGTGTTCTTGGATCAGGGGCAGAAGTCAGTTCCTCCTCCTCCTTCTCACTAGCTGACTGCAATTGCATTATTTCCCATATGGAGCTTCAGCCAAATCCCTCTCACTTGTGCCAGCAATGTAATATAATCCAAAAGAGTTTTATGAAGCAAATTCTTATTTCTTTTCTATATTTCCATTCCCATCCATTTCACAGACTGGAATATGAACTTTTCATAAATTTAGAGCCAGCAAGGACTCTTTTTTTTTTTCAGATTAGTGCCAAAAGATTGAGTGTAGCCAGATATATTTAAAAAAGGGAAGTTTTCATTGCCTCAAGGAATTCCAGTTGGGACAAAGCCAACTAACAGATATAGAATGAATTGGTCTAGTAAAACATTGTGACAAACTGGAGATAGAGAGGGCAGATCTTAAAGAATGGGGAAAATGCCAAAAAACCTAATTTGTGAGTTTAAAGCTTTACAACATGTAGAAGAGAATAAATTAGAAATTAGAACAAGTATCAGGAATATCAAAATTAGCAACAATAATAGAAAATTTATATTTAGCAAAAACAAAAGCCACAAAGACACTTTTATATAATTACAGTAAAATAGCTTAAAGAGTATTTCAATTCAATAGCTAACATTATGAAAGAACTACTAATAGCTGCAGGAGAAGCCCAGTTAAATAATAAACCCAGGCTAAATGAATCTCAAAAAAGATCCATCTCTTTGTAAAATTGTACTCTTTGTAACCAGTGTGTGTGTGTGTGTGTATGTGTGTGTGTGTGTGTGTTTGAAATGTTTGGCTATAGCAGGAGGCAGTTTGTTCACTGAAGGGCTGGAGAGCGGTATAATAATGAGTGTCTGCAGGCAACAATGAAGCATGGTAAGAGTTCCTTGCAAGTTTGGGATGCGTTTCTGCAAATGGAGTTGGAGATTTGGTCAGGATCAATGGTGTGCTCAATGCTAAGAAATACAGGCAGATACTTATCCCTCATGCCATAGCATTGGGGAGTCATGTGATTGGGCTCAAATTTATTCTGCAACAGGACAACAACCCCAAACATACAGCCAATGTCATTAAGAACTATCTTCCGCGTAAAGAACAAGAATTCCTGGAAGTGATGGTTTGGCCTCCACAGAGCCCTGATGTCAACATGATTGACTCGGTTTGAGATTACATGAAAAGACAGAAGGATTTAGACAGTCTAATTCACAGAGGATCTGTGCTTAGTTCTCCAGGATGTTTGAACAACCTTGTAGGAACCTTGCTGAATTCCTTCAAAAACTGTGTGCTAGTATAGCAATAGTAGTAGCACTTAGATTTATATATGCTTCACAATGCTTTACAGCCCTCTCTAAGCAATTTACAGAGTTAGCATATTGCCCCCAACAATTTTGGGTCCTCATTTTACCCACCTCAGAAGGATGGAAGGCTGGGTCAACCTTGAGCCTGATGAGATTCGAACTGCCAAATTTCAGGCAGCTGACAGTTAGCAGAAGTAGCCTTCAGTACTTCATTCTAACCATTGCGCCACCAAGTCTCTATACCTAAAAGAATTGATGTTGTTTTGAAGACAAAGGGTAGTTACACCAAATATTGATTTGATTTGGATTCCTCCTCTGTTTGTTTACTTTCCATTTTGTTAATTGATAAAAATAAACTATTAACACTTCTATTTCTGAAAGCATTCTTAATTTATAGCATTTGTTGCACAACTGCCTAACATTTTTGCATAGTACTGCATATCTATGTATATCTATGTATGTATATTTGCATACACACTGTGTACACACACACACACACACACACATACACACATACACACAGATACATTATACATATAACCATATCTTGTTCTTCCAGGTTATTAATCGCAATTCCCATGTTGTCTATAAGTTGGTGCAGCGGCTCAGTGGTTAAGATGATGAGCTTGTTGGCTGGAAAGCCGGCACCCTAAGTTTGAGACCCGAGCACCATGTGATGGGGTGAGCTCCCTCCTCAACCCAGCTCCTGCCATCTAGCAGTTTGAAAGCATGAAAATGAGAGTAGATAAATAGGTACACTTTGGTGGGAAGATAGCAGTGCTCCATGATATTATGCTGACCACAAGACTATGAAAATGTGCTGCCTCCATGGCCTTGAAATGGAGATGAGCACTGCCTTTACTAGCAGAGTAAAATCCACAGGGACTCCTTTACCTTATGTTGTCTATATCTCAAATGGATGGCAATTTTGAGATTTGGAATTTATACATGAGTTTTGCAGATAATATATTGACTTGTTTCTGGACCTCCAAAATGAAGTCTGATTAAGGTCTAGAAAACAACAATGCTTATTCAGGAAACAAAATACCCAGATTTAGCACTTTTAACAACTGTTCCTTAGTTTCATTAAACTTCAAAAGAAGATGATCAAAGCTTGGTATAGAAAACTAATAATATAAAACCATAAGGCACATATTCATAAAACTTTTAGTAGGGCATATAGGCTGACTCATATTTTTAACTTGTCATTGTAGATTAACTTCCCACTTGGAGTTTTGTATTTAAGCTACCTATTCTGCTTTGTGGTAATCAAGCATTTTTGTTCAATTTACTGGTTAAAAACTAAGGTTGGTTTTTTTATTATTTATCATTTCTGTGAAACTATTTTCAGGAGGGCTTCTGCTGCAAAACTGAAGAGTCGCAAGCCAGATTTTTTTTAAAAAAAATCTAACAATTGTTTTTTTTCTTTAAAAAGCAAAATATGCAGCTTTACAGTGATTATCTAATTTATTCCCATTAAAAATTAAAAATGAACAAATGTTTTAAAAGGTAATTGACATCTAGCAAAGACTTCTAGCAATGAAAAAAATGTTTTTTCTTTTTTAAAAAAAACTGCATATTTAAAAAAAATAAAGAAAAGTATATTGCCTATGTTTACCTTCTCCATTCCTTCCTTTGCAGTGGTTAGAAGAAACTGAAAAAAAATTAAACTCTCAAAGAAGAATTTAACTCCACTGTTTGTTTTTTTCCTCTAGAGCAGGGGTGTCAAACTCGATTTTATTGAGGGCCGTATCAGGGTTTTGTTTGACCTCAGGGGGGCAAACTGGGCGTGGCAGGGGTGGGTGTGCCCAACCTGACATTCTGCAGTCCTCTGCCAGTGAAAACTGATCCCAGGAGGGCCGTGCATGGCCCTCCGGGGCTCCATTTTCAGCTGCAATGGCCTCCTACAGCCCTCTGCAGTGCAGCCCTCCCCGGCTCTGTTTTCGCTGGCAGAGGGAGTGCAGGAGGCCATTGCAGCCAAAAACAGAGCTCGGGAGGACCAGATGCGGCCCTCCTGAGCTCTGATTTCATTGGCAGAGGCACCGGGGGCCAGTCCTTCACTGTTCCCAGTGCAGCCCCACAGGCCAGATCTAAGCACCCCGTGGGCCAGATCCGGCCTGTGGGCCTTGAGTTTGATACCCCTTCCCTACAGCTCAGCAAATTCTTCCCATTAAAAATTTCAGAACTATTTGCAATAAATGGATCTTTTTGAATGCCAACTTGCTGTTTTCAGCCCCAAAGTTACAAGGAGTCTATATGTTAATTTCATACTGTCACCTTATAGGGAAGAGGGGTGGCATAAAATTTTCTTAACTAAATGCTTCATTCAATTAGCACATTTTCCCTCCTTTCCTATGCATATGTTTCTTTTTATTCTCTCTTTCTAATCCAATTTCTGAGTCTTTTTTGGGTTGCCTAATTTATTCTCAAGAAGACCCAAATGTCCAAAATGAGAAGGGCTATTCCATGTTCCTCTGCACATATGTATGTCAAATTCTTTGTTTCGTTCAATTTTTTATGCTTAGGTTAATCTCAATGCACTGTCATCAAATGAATGCTAAAAATATTTGCAGTGAAATTGAACTCATACAATTTTTAGTATAGCATGTGGTATGACCACAGTTCATATTTTTTAAGTTCTCACTAACTCCCCAACTCTGCCATCCTGTGAAAAAAAATGGCGAAAATGAACTGGCTAGCTCCAGAGGATTAATGAATATAATTCAACAGATTTTCAAAGCAAAATAAATATTCATTTCCCCCCTATTTTAAATACAAAAGGAATAATATTCTAGTACAGTAATTGCATATTATTTGCAATAGTACAGGGAATTTCTACTAGCAAAGAGAAGATTTATGCATACTGTTTTTAAACTATCTATGCAATTATCAGATAGCATTTTTTTAAAAAGGAACTGGGACTGAAATGAATGAACATCTTTTTAAGACTCTTCAAAATTCACTTGATAAGACTTGGAAATTATGGCATTAATTTCCTTTCCTGTTCTTTGTGTCCCATACCCATATCTAAAAGTAAATTATGTTTATCTGTTATCATTGTATACATATTACAAATATTTTTACTTTACTGGGTTTATAAATAGCTTTCTGCTAATGTATTTAAAATGTTTCACAATTTACAATGATGGTATCATTATTTTTTCATAATTGAATAATACGAAAAGCACAATTGGCAGAAAGAATAGGAGCAGGTGAGGAACTGTGACCATTACATAAGTCTTCTGAGATTAAAAGAGACAAAATAATTAATTCTTACTAATACACCTTTCCCTCATTAGCAAGTTTACACATCTTGCTAAGCCTTATGAAAAATTATATTTAGTCTAGTCTGCTGTGTGATTCCAGCCATTGCTGCTTGCAAATAAATAGCTTGGCATGTTGTATGAATTCAGTCATAATCGTACGACCAAAGCATTTATTCACGGTCAAACTTTCTAGTATTCTTGAAGCACTATATTTGCAGGAGCAATTATTGAGTAGATCTGTAAGAAAGAAAATAAATTTGGTCCAACCTTTGCACAATTATGATGTTTATTTATAAGAGCATTGAACTATTACAAAATGTTTCTGAACATCAGTGAGACTGTTAGTGGAGAAGGCAAATAGGCAGGGATGGGATTCTACCACTTCATCCCTGTTCAGGAGAACCGTTTGTTCTGTTAGGGCCGGTTCGGGTAAACTGGTTTTGTTAGTGAGGAGTTGGGCCCACCAGTGGTGGGATTCAATTTTTTTTACTACCGGTTCTGTGGGCATGGCGATGCGGTCAGCCAATCAGAGGTGGTATTTGCTGTGGTCAGCCAATCAGAGGTGGTATTTGCCAGTTCTCCAAATTATCGCTACCGGTTCTCCAGAACCTGTCGAAACTGGCTGAATAGCATCTCTGGGGCCCACCCACCCGCCTGCACACTATAGTTACCTTTATTTGCTTTGTTTGAAACCAGCTGATTGCCGCGGCAGCGCGGATTGCCATGCCTCAGCTGTTTTTCGGCTCTGGGGCTGCAGTAAAAGGTAGGTTTTTCCAATGCCATCCGCATGCACAGTGTGCGTTTGGCACGCAAGTGAAGCAGACCGGTTGTTACACCAGTTGAATTGCACCCCTGCAAATAGGTTCTTCTCATTGGTCCTTCTCATCTTAAAACTTGCATTGGATATCATGATAGTTCTATAGTCACTTCATTTGCACAATAATATAATGATTTGGGTGTTGTCATTTCAATATCATACTAGCCCTTATGTCCTTCCTCATTCGTTCCAAGCCTTCCGTAGGAAAATAAAAGTACTACTGTTTGTGTATGTGTTGTGGATTATTTATAACAAGTATAGGAAATGTAAAATAAAGGGAATGCCTGCTGAAGAATTTGTGACTCTCCAGTTAATCCTGAACTTCCAATAGTTTGTTTGGTCACTGTTTAAAGTTACAACGGCACTAAAAAAAGTGACTTGTGGTCATTTATCACACTTACAACTGCTGCAGCAGCCCCATGGTCACCTGATCAAAACTCAAATGCTTGTCAACTGACTGATACTTATGGTGGTTTCAATGTCCTGGAGTCATCTGATCACCTTTTGTGATCTGATGACAAGCAAAGCCAATGGGGAAGCCACATAGCAACCACGTTACTAACATAACAAGTGCAGTGGTTCACTTAACAACTATGGCAAGAAAGGTAGTAAAATGGAGCAAAACTCACTAAACAAGTGTCTCACTTAGCAACAGAAAATTTGGGCTCAATTGTGGTTGTAAGTCAAGCAATATCTGTACAGGTCATAACTTCCTTTATCATGGACTCTGAGGACTCTGCATAATTTTAGGAGCACAGATTTCCTACTTTGAATGTAGAAAAATCACATACAACAATAGCTTGGATCTTGGTAATATTCTTCTGTTCTATCTTTCTGCTCCAGAAGTTACGAAGAGATTAACATGACATGTTATTTATAAACAGAAACAAGCAATAGAAGAAAGCCTGAATAACAACAAAGAACTTCATAATCTACACAATTTTCATTTTGGAGAATGGGAGGTGGATATGAAATGATTCCATCACAACATTAGCATTGTTCCATCTGATTCTATGCAAAGAAGCAGCTGGACTTCGCTCTCATAATTGAAAGCCATATGATCAGCGGATAAACATTCTATATCTTCTTCTGCTGAATTTCAATGCAGTGCCAGAGCTAAATCTCTTTCAAACATCCATTTATTATCCTTTAAGATTAGCTCTTTTCTATTCTGTTGCCATGAACTAAGATGGGAAAATGTATTACTGAAGATATTGAATGAATGACAAGATTTCATTAGAGGAGGTTTTTTTTTCCCCTCCTTGCATTGTCATTGCAGGGACTGGAACACATTCTTTGGGCCTTCCTCCCTGATCAGGGCTAAAAACGATTAAGCAATTGTGATTTTACTTGGCTATTGGGGAGCTTATCAAGGTTTAGAAATGTTATAAACAGTTGTGAAAAAGACAGGTATGACTGGCATCTTGATACTTGGCATTTGATATGAGCCATCCAGTAGATTGGCGTTTCAGTAGATTGCTATTACGATGGTTCTAACTCAAGGGTCTTCAAACTTGGCAAGTTTAAGACTTGTGGACTTCAACTCCCAGAATTCCTGAGCTAACATGACTGGAGGAGGAATTCTAGGAGTTCTAGTCCACAAGTCTTAAAGCTGTCTAGTTTGAAGACCCCTGTATCTAACTCCTAACATTCTTTACACTTGATGGTAACAACAGCAAGGAACTCAGTGTGTCATAAACTATAGTCTGTCCGTCTGTCTATCTATCTATCTATCTATCTATCTATCTATCTAGCTAGCTAGCTAGCTAGCTATCATATATTGCAAAATATGTTTTGCTTAAGGCTACTCAGAAAAACTCCACTGTACGGTAGTTTTGAATAGTTTACTAATCTGACTTTACAAACTTTACTGACTTTTCATGTGTTGCTGTTCTGTTACCAATGTAGGGTGTCAAATGTAGATGTCTTGTTTTCTTCTGTTTCATTTTGGATTTACAAGTTATCCATGGTTTATGACTAATCTGTATGAAGCAAACTTTTGTAATGGGTGGTATTGTGTAAATCCATTCAATTGAAATGACAATTCACAATAGTTAAGCGAGTCTGCCTTTGATGCATGAATCAGAAGTTGTTTGTTTCTACAGGCAGATAAGGGAAAAAAATATATAATTGAGAATGTCAGGGGGAAATTACAAGTCCTTAGAATTCTGGGATTCCCAAAGGAAGAAAATGTGGCCGTATTTTATTGCCATATAATAACGGAGAAGAAGTAAGCAGAAATAACAGTACTGGATGAGCTAGGTCAATAGTTTAATTTAATATAATATTAATTCAAGGTAATTTTATATGTAAGCAGACATTTGAAAGAAGCTAAATTCTTTCTAAACAGCCTAATCTCCACTTCTGATTTTCTGAGATATAATTGCTAAAAAGAAAAGAAGAGGATTTTCATTAGAGATAACAGTAATCTGATGGTGTTTTTCTCTCAATTTCAGTGAGGCTTCAATGGATTTGCAACAGATTTGGACATATTTTTCATTAAATTTCACCACCATCTGTGCAGCCCATTTTTCCTTTCTCGTTCAAAATCTCATGCCTGAACCAACTAAAATTTATTTAAAAATACAGAATGGGTATTAACACAATTATTTTTATGAAATAAAATAGCCTAGACAAAAGTATTTTTGATTCTCTAGTCATTGTTCTCCAGCCCACAGAACGTCTCATTTTTAATGGTCCATGCGTGGGTTTTTTGTGGGGAGAGAGTAGTGGGGAAGCTTTGTTTTTAAAGCAAAAAAATTCCAATTTCATTACTGCCATACCTCCTGGGGCTCTTGACAGCTAAAAAAAAATAGTGAAAAATGGCATCCTTGGTGGAAACTAAATAAATAAAATAGAAATTGCCAATCCATGCTGTCAAAAAATATAACTACTGGTTTGTGTCCACATGCTTGGATGCATGCTAACTTCAAAGTGCATTTATCCCTTCAAACCTTCAATGTTAACTTCTGAAGATGTGTAAAAGCAAAGAAGAGGCTGAATGTTTACAGTGGTAAATGTAGAAACTTATTGACAAAAAAAATTTAAATGATACATTTTAACTCTTGGAAAAGTACACTTAGCATAAATACTTTATCAGGAATATGTATCTACAAAGGACACTTAGGAGGACTGAAGGGGAAAATTTTGGGGAGATCATCTGTACTGGAAAAGACACACAACAATCCCTGTTTTACCAGTGAAAATCTATAGTTATTTTAAACCTGACAACAAAAATAAACAAAAAACTTGTACATCCAACGAATGAATGTTAAAATCATGATCTGATTCATATTTCTTTGTCACGGATCTTCTTTAACTCAGTATCAAACCAATTTTTTATTACAGGTAAAGGTAAAAGTAAAGGTTCCCCTCACATATGCGTGCTAGTCGTTCCCAATTCTAGGGGGTGGTGCTCATCTCCATTTCAAAACCAAAGAGCCAGCGCTGCCCGAAGACGTCTCCGTGGTCATGTGGCCGGCATGACTAAATGCCGAAGGCTCATGGAACGCTGTTACCTTCCCACCAAGGGTGCTCCCTATTTTTCTACTTGCATTTTTACATGCTTTCAAGCTGCTAGGTTGGCAGAAGCTGGGACAAGTAATGGGAGCTCACTCTGTTATTACAGGTAGTCCTTGTTTTATGACCACAATGGGCCCAAAATTTCTGTTGTTAAATGACACATTTGTAAAGTGAGTTTTGCCCTATTTTACAACATATCTTGCCACACTTGTTAAGTGGGTCACTGAAGTTGTTAAGAGAGTAAGCCAGTTGTTAAATGAATCTGGCTTCTTTTAACTTTGGTTGTCAGAAGATCGCAAAAGGGGATCACATGACCTTGGAACATAGCAACCGTTGTAAATAGGAACTAGTTGCCAGCTTCTGAACTTTGATCACATGACCATGGGGATGCTGCAAAGGTTATAACTGTGAAAAATGGTCATAAGTCACTTCAGAGCCGTTAAAACTTTGAACGGTCATTAAATGAACTGTTGTAAGTTGAGGACAACCTGTACAGTCCTAGATTGGCCTAGATCAGTATAGGAAAGATGGGAGAAAAGAATTAGTAATTTTAAGCTAAAAATATAAACACACAATGATAAAAAATTAAAAACTTATCTAAAAAAACCTATTAAAAGGGATTTAAACAATTAAATACAGGGAAACATAAACATTAGTATATACTTATTTTTAATTGCTGCTGTGGAAAATATAGTCTGTTGCAGCAGGATTTGTGTTTGCAAGCAGCATAGTGGTATAAAATTGCCCTATGCACCCTGAGTATTTATACAGTATTGCTGAGATGAGATTAATATGAATGTCTCTGCAGTACATGCACTGTAGTACATTCTCTGTTGTTTCTGTATGCTTAGAGTCACAGTGGTATTGCCTCTACAAGTAGGGAAATTGGCCTCCAAGGGCAGCTAAGGGAAGGGAGGGCATGACATTGTGACAGCCGAAAGACTGTCTGATGTCTAGATAGTTTGAGGTTGGTTAAATATGTCATGGAAAAAGCAGTGTCTGCTATATGCTATTTAATAAGAGCTTTGGCCTGGTCATATTCAATGCTGAGCAGAAAATCTGGAGAGAAGCCCAAGGATGATATTATTCGCCAATGCCTTTTTCCATGTGAATTGAAAATCATCCCTCAAATTTAGTGGGGTGAGGCCAAGGGGAAAGAGGGATAGTTTGAGGCTAAGCCATGGGTGCTCTTGAAGGTGAAGAGTGAGGTCAGGATGGGGCCCCAGTTCTTTTTAAAGCCTCTGAACGGATTTCTGGTCTTAGTTAGCAAACAAGAGTCTTGTTCTTTGTCACTGTTGTTGGTGCCAATATCAGCAGATTCTTGTGTAGTTTAACTAAGACATCCATTTTCCACAGAGGTATCCATATATAGTTCCTAAAAGCATGTCTCCCTTGGGGAAGTGGCAATCCAGCATGGATGGACCATTGCTTTGGGAGCATATCAAAATAGGACTGGGTCTTTGGATTTGACTGGTTTGTCTTTGGCTTGTCAGTGCCCCTGTTGTCATATTAACTCCTAATTGCAGGGGTGGGCTGCAAAAATTTTAGCAATGGGTTCTGTGCCCAGTTGCTGGGTGGGCATGGCCATGCTGGACATGGCCTAGTTGGCCTAATGCACCACGGTGTGGGGGGGGGGCATTTTCACCCTCCCGGGGCTCCAGAGATTTTCCTGGAGCCTCTGGGAGGGCGAAAACGGCCTCCCCTGGGCTCCGGAGGCCCTCCAGAAGCCAGAAACGGACTTCTGGGAGCCCTGTTTTTCACCCTCCCCGAGCCTCCATGTGGAACCTGCACTTACCTGGGATCCAAAACGGGCTGCATGGAGACTCCTGGGAGGGCCGGGATGGGGTGGGCGGGGACATCCAGGAGTGGGATTTGGGGGTTCTCTGAACTGGGCAGACTCTTAGCAAGGTTCTCCCGAACCCCTGCGAACCCCCAGCAGCCCACCCCTGCAATTGCCACTGGGGATTTGTAGATCCAAGATTTGTTGAAAGTTGTCTATCCTGGCTGCAGTTTCACTTAATTATTGCAATAATAAAATCAGCAATCCTGCACTTGGAAGGCAAGTGTCCTGCAAAGATTTAGTGATGTAGTTGTTAAGGAGGATACTGGGAGCTTATTCCAAAGGTTATCTCCCTGGTGTGGGGGAGGACATGGGCAGTCTTAAAGAGTTAAAAGGTGGCCAGTGTTCTGGTGGGTCCTGTGTTATTATAGTCTTTGGAGGTGAAAGGAGTCCTGGGGCAATAGATCAATAACTCACATTTTTGGTTGTCTCTCAGGTGGGAAGATAGGAATTAATCTTTATCTGTTCCTCTGCTTTGTTAAATTTATGGGTCCCAGTATCATTGCTGGGGCTAGTCCAGGATCTTTTCTTGCCCTTATGTGGCATATCAGGTTAAGCCAGAAGTTGTCTGTCACAAGCATTACAACCTATTTCAGAAACTGGCAATGTGTCACCATCTTGGTTTTTCTCACAACTCAGAGTTTCTCAATTTCAGTAACTTTAAGATGTGGATCTTCAACTGACTGGGGAGTTTTGGAAGCCCATACATCTTAAAGTTGTTGAGATTGAAAAAATACTGCTTTAACTGACTTCCTGCTGATTTAGACTTGTACATAAGAGCCACTATCACAATGCATTTTTTTCCCCATGCAACACTAGCAGCAGCAGTTATCACTTCTATGAAAATGTTCTTTGCTTAAGAAGGTACCATCTCATTTGCTTCTTGCATAACATGTGTCACTTGAAGTTAAATTGAAGCATCAACTGAAAATATATCATAGTATTTTCATTTCATGCACCGTGAAAGAACGGAGAAGAGGACTGAATGCTAAGAACATATCCCTGACATTTGGTATTTTATAACATTTAGAAGCCTTAGAGGAATATTGGTCCTTGGAGACGAAAGATCATCCTAGGATTACATTATAGTTATATTTGTATGGAAGAATGCTTTTCTTCATTTCCTGGATGGTACCTGGTTTGTTTTATATGCAGATATGTATCAATATTATGATTTATTCATGGAATACTGCATACCAAACAGTTGGCTAAGAAGGGCCATATTTAAAATTCAGCCTTTGTGCTGAGGTGAAACTGCGAGAGAAGTGATAACCTCTAGATTAATGAATGTTTTAGAAGGGTTTGACAATCACCCTTTCTTGTTCATTCTGATCACAGCAAGAGAAGTGCCACCATTCAATGACCTGTCTACTGATGTTCTTCATCATTCCACAAGGAATTGTTTGAGGAAGGGGTGTTGAAGGGGCTTTAGTGTCCTATTATTATGCCCCACAGGATAACAATGCATTTTCCTTGTCTCTTTTTCTTACTATACTGTATATAATTACCAGGACACAGAATGCCCTCCAATGAATGCCACAGAGGCAGGGAATAAAGTTTTCAAGCAATGCATAGGGGTATTTTTAATTACAATAGTAGTACTCATTGTTCTGTTTAAATGCCACTTCAACCTTGATTATTGTCACACAGCATGAACGTAATTCTTTTGTTTGTCTGAAAAGCAAATTTAAGTTTTGACCGTGCACTTGGTAATATTGTGTTTGCCTACTGCTTTGGGAACTTTTGAAAGAGAAACATATGAATGTAACACTGAAGTATCTGTCCATTTGAACATTAAAAAAAAAAAAAAAAGACATTAAGAATTGCACACAGAGGCTAAATTGAGACTGCTGGCGTCTAACAATCTCATCATTTGTTAGTCTGAGAGTTGGTTACTGATTTGGGATCACTCCATTAATTTCATCATAAATCAAGCTTTGAAATAATATTTTTGTTTTGTTTTGAATCCTTGTCCAAAATTTCAACCACCGTATGACTATATGTTGTGGGTCGTGTGGACTAGCCATTTGCCCATCTGTTGTTGTTTGCAAACAATGAGCAAACAAGGGGGGGAAATCTCCTATAATGTTTGCTCTGGTGAAGCTTTTTGTTTTAAGTTGCTAATGAGCAGATGGGGCATATGTGATGTAAAATATTTAGCACCATTTAAACAGCTCATCTTGCAACCGATCAGAGAAATAAACATTGGGTTTGGTGCTGGCTAGGTGCAAATCGCATAGCTGCTCAGTCATACCACAAATGGATTTAAATATTAGTACTGCTTTATAAATCCTTAGTAGGACCACACCTGGAATACTGCGTCTAGGTTGGGTCATCACATTACAAAAAAGATGTTAAGACTTTGATGAAAAGTGCCAAGAAGAGCAACTAAGATGATTAAGGGCCTGGAGATAGAACATTGGGGTATGGTCAGTCTAGAGAAAAGAAGGACTAGGGGAGAAATGATAGCAGTATCATTTCCCTTATCACCTCGAGGCTGGACTACTGCAACGCGCTCTACATGGGGCTACCCTTGAAGAGTGTTCGGAGGCTACAG
>JANHJO010006294.1:51423-66320 GCA_032468235.1 Pseudoxyrhopus heterurus | reverse complement strand
CTCTTCATTATAGAAGACATTGTATAAAAGATTTTAAATTTTATAATAAAGCAAACTTCATTTTATTACTTCTCACAGAATCAACACTTTTAATATTAGTCATGAACCCTGATCCAATATTTGGGGAGATTTGAATATTTAAATCTTTTGAATATTTAAATTAAAATTCCTGATTCTATAAATTGAGCTAGTTCTATAAATCAGTGTTTTTCAAACTTGGCACTTTAAGATGTATGGACTTCATTTCCCAGAATTCAAAAGCTCCAGCATCTTGAAATTGCCAAGAAGTTGCCAAGTTTGAAAAACTCTGTTCTCAATGGAGCTATTGGAGTAAATATCCAAAGCCAGTCTCTCTCAAGAATGGGACAAAGGAATTGGTTCAGTGGTTGAAGAAACAAGCTTGGGGAGATGAATGGAGATTACTCATCTTTTTTTCTGTGTGTTGAGCAAAGAAACTGAGAACTATCTTGATCTCAAGAAACCTATGATATATCATCATCATCATCGTCATTTTAGTCATTGTCTATCCACTGCAGGATGAAGGCTTCTTCCACATGTTTCCAGCCAAAATGGTCCTGAGCTTTCTTTTGCCAATCTGGCCCACAACGCTTGCTGATGTCATCAACCCACTTAATAAAAAGTGTCCACGAAAGAGACCTAAAACAAATTGCTGTTTGTGCCTCCCTAGCAATCTGGTAAGTTTGGCTGTGTGGATCACATCTGGTCCACTATGGAGAGTTATGATGAATCTGCAGAAGCTGTTTATTTATTTTATTTATTTAAAAGATGCATTTGGTTGCCCATTTTAAAGCACAACTGTGGTTGGCTCACAGCAATGTTCTTACAAATAGGATGGCCATTCTGCTCCTGTCTCATCAAAGTGCGGCTTTTCTCTGGTATTTCTGCATAAAGTATTTATTTGTTAAATTTATTAAATTTGATTGCCGCCCATCTCACCACAAGGTGAAAGTATGTTATGTTCAAAATCACAAACTTTCCCAAAGTGTCTTTCAAGGCTGAAGACATCTTTCAAGCTTCTGCCTTGACTTACAATCCTTAATTTGGTGTTGACCACTCAAAGTTACAATGGCACTGAAAAAAAATGACTTGTTACTGTTTTTCACACTTATGACCATTGCAGCATCCCCATAATCATGTCATCAAAATTTGGCAACTGGCTCATATTGATGATGGTTGCAGTGTCTTGGGGCCATGTTTTTATAACTTTCTGACAAGCAAAATCAATGGGGAAGCCAGTCACTTATCAACTGTTATTAACTTTTTTTTTCAATTAATTTTTTTATTTTTAAAAAAGAAAACATTTCCATTTTACAGTGTTGACAAGACAAAACATCACACATGTATAGCATATTGAATATAAGTAATTCCATATAGCTATATAACATTTTTTACTAGTTGTAATACATTTTCACATTTTCTTTTTTTTCTGCCCTCTGTTGTCTATTGCTTAACCATCTATACCATAAGTCCCATACTTTTAAAAAATTCAGTTTCCCCTTTGTCTTTTAACAACCATGTTAATCTATCCATCTCGGCACATTCAAGAATTTTATTAATCAATTTTTCCTCCGTAGGATTTTTTTCCGATTTCCAGTGTTGTGCAAAGGTGATTCTTGCCGTCGTTATTATATGTATCACCAAATATAATAAGTCTTTTCTGAACTGTCCCGGTACTATTCCTAATAAAAGTACTTCTGGCTTTAAGTCTAATTTTTGGTTTGTTATCTCTTCAATCCATTTTTTGATATTCCTCCAGTAACTCCTAGCGTACGGACATAGCCACCACATGTGGTAGTACATCCCTTGTACAGAATGGCATTTCCAACAATGTGGTTCTAGGTTTGTGTACATTTTTGCTAGCCTTTTTTGCAGGGGGTAGGTGCCATCTATAAAACATCTTAAACATTGTTTTTTTTATACGAGGATGCCAAAATAAATTTACGAATCGTGTTACTAACTTAACGGCTGCAGTGATTCACTGCAGCAAGAAAGATCGTAAAATGGGGCAAAACTCACTTAACAACCGTCTTGCTTAGCAATGGAAATTTGAGGCTCAATTGTGGTCGTAAGTCGAGGACTACCTGTATTCCCTCCATTTCTTCTGACAGCATCCTAGGACTGCACTTCCAAAATGTTATTTAAATCTTTTAGGGCAAAGTTTCTGTAAACCTTGAGAAAATTCTAGAATCAGTTCCTGATCATTTTTTTCCCCTCAAAAAAGCTTTTCTGGTGCCTTCCCAGCCACTGAGCACCACATGACTGAAACTGAATAACAGGAAACTAAGCTCTGCTTTTCATCTCTCATTGTTCAGGTTTTGGCACAATTCCAATGATCCAAAAATATTTATCACAAGTATGGGATGCATTAATTATCAAGAAAACAAATGAGAGGAAGAGATGCCTAGAAAGTACCAGCACATTGATGAAAGCATCTGTTTCGGGTCAGTTTTGATCATGGATGTGGTTTAGCTTCAGCAGTCAATAGAAAAGCTTATTTAAAATCCTGGAAGCTTTAACAGCCAGCAACAGACAATTAATGACTTCTTCCCTCGCTTCTTGATTCTATTTATAAGCTGTATACATGATGGCATCTTTTGCCCCTTCCTCACTACGTTTCATCTGCCAGAGCAGTTACTCTGGTAAAAATAGAAATAACCAACCCATTTCAACCCCAGGAGTTGACAAATCATAAATAAGGTCAGAACAATGTGTCGTCTTTGCCAACACATCACCTTGGCAAACAAGAGCACAGAGAGGTATTTGTATGGATGCATCGGCAAGTAAGAAGCAAAGCAACATCTTGAGAGGACATTTTCTGCATCTGAACAACACCCCCGCAATTCTACCTTAAAGCTTGTTTTACTGCACAGTAGTTCAGTTTGCTAATGATGTTGAAGTCCAGGTGGGGGAAAGAAACTAAAAATGGATGGCATGCACGCATTCAGTAGAGAAGAGAATCAATTGGTGGGGATAAATTGTTCCAGGTATATCCAGTCTAATGCTACACAAGGACATGATTAGTTTTCATAACCAGTATAAGGACATTGTGCGGAGATGATGTGATAAAGTCAAATATAGCATGAACATTATAGAACAAACATATCCAGATTTATCTAATAAACTAGTATCTAAAGGGATTAAAAGAAGGACCATCTTCTTTGATCCTACAAGCCAACACAAAATATTGCAGAGAAATGTGAGTTAGAAGCACGTGAAGTTGTTTTATACCCACTTGACTTATGGTTTGTCTGCTTTACACTTTTCACAATGACCCACAGATCCCTCCAAGGATTCATATAGGACTCTTTCATGAAAATGCTAAAAAGACAATTTAATCTGACTTTTATTCAACCTTTCTCATTCTATCCGCTGGGGGGGAAATAGCTTTGGGCCATTTTTTTTCCCCAAAGAGAAAAAATTTCTATGGATGGAGATTAGAACTTTGCACTCATGGTGGATATGGAGACACATTTGATTACATGGTGGACATGGAGACACATTTCTTACATGTCTCTGTTCCACTGTTTACATTGGTGACTTCTCATGCTTTCAATAATTACCAAAGAAAGTCATTGTGGTGGAATTCCTTCTATGGGCCTCTTTTCATACCAAAAAGCAGGATTTGCTAAGTCTGCAGTGTGAAAGAGAGAGGAAGAACCCTTGTGACCTCTTGTTTGGATGACTGCAATGTGCTCTACACAGAGCTGCCCTTGAAGAGCATTAAGAAACTTCCTTTGTTGAAGAATACAGCTGCATGGATGGTAAAAGGTATCTGGTATTTGAGAAATATAACACCACTGCTTTATGAGCTGCATTGGTTGCCAGTGTGCTTCCGAGTGCAATTCAAGGTGTTGGTTATCAGCTTTAAAGCCCTTCATGGCTTGGGGTTGGGTTACCTAAGGGACCATCTTCTCCCAGTTATTTCTACCCATCCAATTTGGTCATGCAGGTTGTGCATGCTGCTGGTCCTATCAGCCAAGGAATGTTGGCTGGGAGGAACCAGAAGATGGCCCTTCTCTGTTGTAGTCCCTGCCATAGCCCCTGGCCTCTAGAACAACATCCCTTCACAGACTTTTAGCCAGCTGGTTTTTTGTAAGGTCATGAAGACTTCATTGTGCATCCAGCCTTGGAGCCCTGGGTATGTTAAGGAGACCATTTCCTATCTGTATTAACATCCATAGTAACCATTTCACTTGGTGCCATATTTATTTATTTGGTACTGATAATAAAAGCTCTGGTGGCACAGTGGTTAAAGTGAAGTATTGCAGGAAAACTTATGCCCACAGCCTGGAGTTTGATTGTGACCGGTTCAAAGTTGACTCAGCCTTCCATTCTTCTAGGTTCAGTAAAATGAAGATCCAGATTGTTGGGGGCAAAATGTTGACATTATAAACCGCCCCCCCCAAAGAGTGCTGTAAAGCACTATGGGGCGGTTTATAAGTCTAAGTGCTACTGCTATTGCTACTGTTTTAATTGTTTTTTCTGTTTTATGATGTGTGCCACTCAGAGTCACTTATTGAGATAGGCAGACTATAGAAATCAAATAAATAAATATAGAGAATAAACAGCAACACTATCCTGTGCTACACTGCAGTTGTAAAATAAGCTCAGAAATGCTATATTGTTACACATTCCATAGAAACTCAGAGGTGCCCTGAGAATGAGTTATGGAAGCAAAAGCCTCTTTTATAGAACAGGCAACACTTTCAGGAAATTAAAAAGACAGATTTCATCATAACAATATTTCTCCATCTCTCTCGGAAAAGCTACATGCTTTTATATGTGAAGCAGATGTTCTATTCACTGAGCTACAATCTTCTTTCTGATAGTCTGGATTCAAGAAGGGGAAATACAATACAATAGATAAGAGGTCTGTAGAACCCCAATATACACAGGGCAAATGGTGATGCCTCTGTCTGATGGCATTTACAGTACAGTCATTTGAATATTTCAAATAGCTTTGATGCGAACAAATTGCTGTCCCTAAAATGTGACAGTAGAGCTGATAAGATGTGGTAGTTGAAGGCACTAGGCTAGCTGGGGGGAGACATGAATTCTACTCCTGACATAGGCACAAAGCACCAATTAGATAACCTTGAGCCAGTCACTCTCTCTCAGCCCTAGGAAAAAAGACCAGGTAAGCCACTTCTGAAAATGTTGCCTAGAAAACTGCACTGTCTTCTTCATATAGTTGCAGTCCAAGTAAACTGACTTGAAGGCACAGAACAGAACAACCAGGTTATCTAGGAGAATATGATTAAAGATTCTTAATCAAAGGTGTGGCTAGATAAATTTCAAACCAAAGGTTAGCTAATTTAAACAACAATTACCACAAGCCATAGCCATCATAATCAATGCACACACATTTGGATGTTCTAGAATAGGGTGAGGAACTATGGCCCCTTTATGACCTGTGGACTTCAACTCTCAGAATTCATGAGCCAGCATGGTCATAAAGTGGCCATAAATCTCCACCCCTGTTCTAGACCATAGCGTATGTTGCAGCCCTTAACATGGACTGTACCAGATTGTCTAACCAAGGGGAAAAATATGTCTCCATGCCTTACATTTGGCTTCCTCAGTTGGTAAAACATACCTATCTGCTACTATACACTTCACCCATTTTTAAATAAGCTAAGTGTGCTACAGATTTATGCTGAAGTGATTTTTCATCCTTGGTTCTTTTTTAAATGGGGCATCATCTTGACCTGTAAAAGAGCAACTGAAAGCAATCTCCACATCTTATTTAACAGGCTCTAATCAACCTTCACAGTCTTAAACAGAAATACTTATTACTTGGACGGAGAGGGGATGGTGCATGGGTTGAATTTTTAATTTTCATGGTGCGTTAGAAGCCCTGCACCTGATAATAATATTCCATCTGTTCCAATCAAAAAGGAGGAGGAAGAGAATTCCATAAAAATGGGGAGTGATTCCAACATTTCAGGAAAATTATGGCACACTAGTATGTGTGCAGCTGCATTTAAAGGGTACGATATTTTATAGATTGGTAGTCATTGTGTATTTGGAAGGGCATGTTTATAAAACCTGCATTTAAGCAAAGAGGCCGAAAGAATTTAGCTTTGGGGGTTAGGACTTCAGATTATGAACCTTCTTAAACTAGCATATCCCAGATGTACTTAACTATCATTCTCTGTATGGCGATTTGGATCATAGTCTGTGCATGTAGTAAAAGGATGATAAATGGAGATAAATGTAATTGTTGTTCTGTGCATATGAATTATTAGCAGTAATGTGTCCATACCTGGGGATGGAACCTAGAGCTAGAGACCATCAGTTCCAACTCCTGCTCAATGTATAATACAATTTAAAGGCTCTCCATAATATGGATGGCTATTCTACTTGAATGTAGCAAGTGAAGGAATCCCACAAGAGATCCTAAATTCGGCAACAATTGGCTTCTAAAAATATTCACATCTCTCAGATAGGGAACCAGGTTTGGTTTAGCAGGCAGAAACCCAGTTTCTCTTTGTTGAACTACTAAGGATGGTGCAGGATATGTTTGGTTCAGTGTGCTCGTGTTAGGCATATGGGCTATTGCAAATCCTACTACCAGATCAAGCCACTATTGTGTTCATCAGCAGCCCACATAAGTATGTTCCCAGCTGACCATCTCCTCACCTTGGTTTTGAAGCCAGGCCATCTCAGAGAGGCTACTAATAAAAGATCTGGAGAATGCAACTCCACATGGATAGTATCGCCAGTGCTCAAGATAAGTTAATATCAATATTCCTTGCAATGTGCCATCCATGGGGCTAAGTAGAGATTCTTTCTTAAGAAGGGAGCCCAGTCTTACTCCAGGCTCTGAGTTTAACCATTGGTTTGCATATTGGACTGCATGGATAACAGAGGTGGTCTGCAACTTTCCAGAACAATACTAGGTGACAGCAAAGTATTAGGATTTCATATTTGCTTGCTGACTTTTAGTAGTGGTTTGGATTCTTGCAACCCATATCTGATAGCCCTTTAAAAAAAAACATATTGCTTTAATATACAGACATAAAGTAAGAAAACTAACACAAATATTCAAAACAAGGAACAGAAATAAACACGAAAAGAGAAAAGAAAGAAGTGAAAACAAAAAGTTTATCTTTATCTTTCTTAAATTACAAACAATTCTGTTTTTAAATACAATAAACTTTAATTAAATGGGATATTGCTGATCAGCCTTTCATTTCACTGATAGATTATGAAAAGTACACAGCAAACATCAATTCAAGGTTATAAATCCAAGGTGATTGGTGTAATTTTAGAAATATTTGTTTTCCTAAATCCCCTTGCTTGACAAATCCTCAGTTCATATATTGTAGTATTCAAACTGCTTAATTTGTAGTTCAAATCACATTCTCATCTTCAAATTCTATAGTTTTCCCAAAATAATTAACAAACTTATGCCTGTTAAATCAAAACTGAACAATAATAGGATATTCCCATATCATACAAGTAAATGTCCCCTAAAAATGTTGACAAATAACTTTTTAAATATAATTTGAAATGTCCAATTAATTTAAGGAGAAAAGCTGAATTGCTTCATCTTAAGATCATAAGAACATTATTTAATATTCTTTATGTTCCTTAAACATTAGATTTTTAATATTCCAACTCTGTATTCCAAAGTTCTTGCAAATTATTAATATTCCCTTTAAAATATTCTGTTGTCCATAATACTAATTATTAATTGCTGATTAGCAATTAACTGATTTAAAATGGGCTTATAACTGTTCTCCCATGAGCTTTAAAATAGGTGTACATTGACATTATCTGAAACGGTAAATAAAACTCAGAATTAAATGTAGATCCCAGATTTTCATGCTGGACCTACAGTAGAATTTTCCTAAATGAAGACCACGTCCCTCCCTTGTTGTCAGAGGAACCTCATAAAAACTTTCTAATTGGGTCCATATCATTTTTTGAACATAACTGAATTCCATGAAGAAAGAAAAATTGTGTGTGTGTGTGTCCTATGATAAAGTGGAAAGCAGGAAAGTTAGAATTCCTGTTCTCATATGACAGCTGCAATTTAGATTAAAATCTAGGAGACTGTCCTCCCCATTAAAACTTCCTTAATTTCAATCTGCTTAAAATTAATCTGGTAGCCATAAACATATAATTTTTGCAGAATAAGGCTGAACTGGTAGCATTAAGTAGGGGTGTTTGCACTGTCACAGCTGATATCCTGCCTTTTTATTCATTCTCTCTGCAGACACTTCTCTCTTGAAGCTGCATTTACAGGCCTTCCAAAAGCACCTGATTGGTTTTTATAAGAAATAAGTTATTCCACTAGTCGGATCTTTGATATGATTCAAGCAGCGTTCTTCTTCTTTTCTTATAAATTGTACATAGCATAAAGAAAGTGGGGAGGGAGGGGAAAAATAAATGATAGAGGGCTGACCTTTTTATATATCTCTTTTATCGCTCTGTGGGAAATTGTTCTTTTAATTTATAGTGTGGCAGAAGGAAGAAAAGCTATTTTCCACAGACTAAAACCTCATTGTCAGACTTAAAATATGAAATCTACGCCCTGCAAAGATTGCTGGTTATTTGCAAGTGCAAATGCTTGAAGAGATTTGCTGCGCTGAAGCAGCAGAGAAAGGGACGGTTGGATATGCTGAAACAGAAGTAAAGGTAGATAATTTAACAAGCTCTCTTTTGGTTGCTGCTGTCAATAAGCACTTCCCTTTTCTTCGGTTCTTCTTTTCTTGAACAAGGCAATTTGCTCATGCATTCCTGATTACCTGGGTTGACATTTGCAGTAAAATAATGCACAAGATTAATCTCTGAAATAAAAGGTTTGGAAAAACATTGGTTAAAAATTATTAACATAAGCTGCTTTGATTAAAGTAGGCTTAAAATCATTGCTAAAAACTTAGTGTGGTACAGTCCTATGGACTTGAAGGAACTATACTGTGTTTGGTGTACAATCCATAAGCCTTTCAATCCCTTCCTTCATTTTTATTATTGTTTGCAGTCCAATAGATTTCAAAAGTTTTGTTAGCTTCAAAATCTGGAGAATTTATTTGGTACAAATATACTGTATAGATGAGTGGAGAAACTTTTCATCACCAGAGGTATTTTACTTATTTATTTATCCAATTTATATGGCTTTCTATTTCAAATATATGAGTCTGAGTGGCTAACCAAGAATAAAAGCAAGATCAAAACATCATAAAAACAATAAAGAAACAGTTTAGGATACATCACATCATAAATCAAGTCCAACAAGGTTGCAGTGTTTGTCTGTGTGCATGATTAACAGGTAAAATGAAAGGGGTCCACAAAGAACTACATCTGAAACTGCCACATGTAACCGTATAGACTTAAAAATAAAGTTTGACTCGGATACTGGAGGAGGATTTTTCAAAGAGGTTTATTAATCAGCGCTGATGGTCAGCCTCTAGTGCTTACGAGCAGAAAAAAACCAGAAGCGACCCCCTTTGCATGTCTGTTTCCCTTTTATACAGCATATCAGGCTGACTTAACAGAGTGCATGGTTATCTCTTTGCATCACATGTTGTTTGTTTAAGAAAGTTGCTTTCCAGGGCTAGCTGACCTCCACCCAGGCTTTGTGTCCCCCCACCTTCACTTCTCCTGCTATCTTATCTGCACAGTTTGTTCCTTTCTGCTGACGTGACAGAACCTTTGCTCTCTATGCTGACTTGAGGAACTACTTAACCCTTCACACATGCCAAACCATCAGGGCATAAGTCTTCTACACAGACCCAAAGGTGGATTTTCAAGAGGCAACTGGACTTTCTGGTTTATTCTTTGAAGACATTTCGCTTCTCATCCAAGAAGCTTCTTCAGCTCTGACTGGATGGTGGGGAATGGAAAGATTTACATTCCTTGCAGACAGCTGGTCATTTGCATTATTTTAGAGAGTCATTGAGGCCATTTGGAGGTTTATCTTTGTCCTCAGGGTCATCTGAATAGTACACTCCATAGACAGTCTTCTACACAGACATTTGTATCCACACAATATACATATATCCTTTGCTACCAAATGTACAACAGGTTCACTGAGGTGTTCTTTCAGTTGCTCCTGAGCACAATTTCTAGCAGTTCCTGCCAACAGAGAGGGATACTGGAGGAGCATTCAGCAACATCTGGAGAGACACCTTTCCACTCTTGTCATAAGAGTTTGGCACAGAGTCACGAGACTCTTCCACCTTAACAAATAGATAGCCCACCCTCCTCAAAGTCAGCACACCAAGTTTATAGAGTAGAGGTAAAGTATCCATAAGGAATATGGTCCATATTGTCAAGGTGGCAAATGAGATGGTATGCTTCAAGCTCTTCCTGTGACACACTTAAAAAAAAACAGGCAGAGTTTCAAGCACAATTTTGTGGATGCCATTTTTTTTCCTGAGGACACCCTTAGGTAGAAGGTGAGGACCACGTTTGCCAGGATGACCAAGTGGAATGACCAAATATTACAGGATTGCTTTGTCACATTTTGAGGGAAGTGGAGGTAACATTTGATCATCTAAAGTATTTATTCACCAGGATCTTTTTAGATGTGGAGGATCTAGTAACTTCCTTACATCTCATAGGCTGGGGCACTTCCATTCAAAATATGGCTCCATTATTTACAGTAAACAGATGGATAATGCCTTCTACTCAGTGCTATATAATTAATCAACTAAAGCATGATTACAATCATAATTTTGATGCTTTGAGTTTTCCCTAACTTTAACAATTACATCACTGGGTACAATGAGAGGAAGGCTCAGATAAATATTCTGCTTCCAAGGTACCCAGCTTCTTAAGAAGATGCTTCTCAATAGTCCCGGAATCTTGAGATAATTTAAGATATTTTTTAAAAGAAATCATAGACAAAATCATCAAAGGTCAAGTTTTACTTTTTTTAAATTCCCCTAAATCAGTAAATTCAAAATCTAAAAATGCACCACTACTAAGTCACACCTTCTATGGGCATCCAGTGGTCAACAAACGGACATATCAAGGTCTTTCTTCTCTGAAGCTGAATAGTTTCTCTGCAATGCTTGTGCTCAAAATAGAGTACCAATTTCCCTATTAAAACCTAGCTGTTTCTCCATTTCCTCTGATTAACTCCATTAGTCAGAAATTGATAGGGTATATGACATTAACCTAATATGTATTTATCACCTAAATGATATGTTTAGAATAAAGCTGCAGTGAAATTACCTTCGTATATGATAATATCTCAAAGATACATTATGGGCTGACTAAATGCCACAGAGAACAATTATACAAGTGTCACCTTTTCATCTTTTTTCATACTTAAAAAAAATGTATATTTGGCTGCTATTTTGAACCTGGAAACTGACAATAGTTTTGTCTTTCTCCTAATAATTTATTGAGACAGACTTTCTTTTCCAGGTATTCCACCGAGTAAAGCATCATTACAAATGTCCTGGCCCTGCCATTTTGTCATTATCCAAATCACTCTTCTGGTCTATTATTTGTATGTCCCTTTTAATTATTAAAACATATACCATCTTTTTCCATTTCTTGTAATGTGTCATTTTTAAGCCACATGCGAAACAACTTATCTTCTTCCATCACTTCTTTTAAATCCATTTTTATGATAGCAGACAACCTTAAAAGTAAATTGTAAGTGCATTATTCCTAAATATCCTTGAATTCTTCCAAAGTTAGAATATTTTGCTCCATTCTGTATTAATGGGTCTCTTCTTTAATATTTATATCATTTACATTTATTTATTTTTGGTTTCCTCTTTACTTCAACATCACATTTTATCATGTTTTTTTCTAATCAAGATTGTCTCTCAGAAATATTTCTTACACTTAATTTCAAAATACTCATATAATTTTTAATAGACTTTTAAACAACAGGAAAAATTCTTGTAATTAATATCAAAATCTTGTTTCAAATCCATCTGGCCCTTTAGTTCACTTATAACTTTCCAAAATCAATGTCCCAATCACTCTTTTACTGTTTATTCAAAAATAAATATTTTAAGTCCATAAACTTGTATAAAACTTATTTCACCAAGGATTGAAGGAAATCCAGTGTGATGAAACTTGCCTTTCTGATGGTTCTTAATATCAGCAAAGCCATTAACAAGCAACTTCTAAGTAATTAAGAAAAAATTATATAAACCCAGTGTGCTTTTGAGGGCACCAAAATGTAGCTTGTATAAAGAGAATGATTCCTCAACTTCCAGAGCTCTAAAACCTACAGAGTCTTCTTACAGAGAGCCCACTGCATGGAGTGATTATGGGTAATCCCAGGTCCTCTCCTTTATTTGGATAGGAGTTCCAAGGAGATAATCTGTTCACTGGCTCCTCATTCCATTGTGGTTAACAGAAACAGAATAACAGAGTTGGAAGGGATGTTGGAGATCCTCTAATCCAACCCCCTGCTTAAGTACCTGTACCAATTCTGACAAATGACTGTTCATTCTCTTCTTAAAAACCACCAGTGATGGAGCATCCACAACTTCTTAAGGCAAGCCATTCCATCAGTTCATTGTTCTGTCAGGAAATTTTTGCTTAGTTCTAGGTTGGTTCTCTCCTTGATTAGTTTCCATCCATTGCTTCTTGACAATTGATCGTTCCACTCTTAGCTGAGCCATCTTCAGTCTTCCATTGCTTTCTGGAAGTCCTCGCTGCCTTGCTGGATCCTTTCCCATCTATCTCCACCTTCTTTGTCTACAGCCTTGCAGGCCATGACTGCTCATGTAATCCATGACTTCAGTAGGAAAATGCATTAAGATACTTTTGGATGCATCCTGCAGAATACTGTATCATTGTTAAATACAGTTGTTGTTGCTGTTGTTAATTTTACAATCCATCTTGTTGGGATTTGGTTGTGGAAAAACTAAAAGCACCAGGCTAAAGCATAGGAAAGGACTGTGTGATTGTTATTCATTCAAATGTTATCAAGTTGTCATCATTGTCCATAATGATGAATAAAGCTTTCTTCACCTTAAACAAGGTTTTAAGACTGTTCTGTTGAAGATAAATGTGATTAACTGTCACAGCTGGCCTGTGTCACCCATTGCATAAACCCTGGGGCAGTACATGTTTCAAAAGCAACCAAGAACTCATAAGAATCCGTAACTCTTTGATAACAGTATTCATTAAATTAACCTGACTTTTTTTAACTTGCACAAAAGCCTTAAAAAAGATGAGCTATTTTAATGAACCATAAAGAACTGCTGTTTTTTTGTGCTCATGTGAGATCTGAAGCACATCAATATTTTCAGAATTTGAGTTAAATTCTTGCTTGTTATTATTCTCCTTGATTACCAGCTAGAATCTAGATCATTCATCTTCGGTAAATGCAATTTAAGAGATTTACAGTATCTCAGAATACTACAGAATGCAATAAAAGAGGCAACTGGGGGATTTTACCTTCCTTTTTTAAATAGTGGATTTTCTTAAATTTAGGATATTTCCTCTGTGTAAATATAGTAATGGACTCAATTAATGATTTAGCCATGTTTTTGTTCTTGAAAAATAAAGGGGGCATTACCCAGTAAAAATCCTCTACATTGCAGGCAGCTTGCAAACTCTCTAAACAAAAAAGGATGCACGTAATCTGAAAGAAGAGATGGAGATTTAGGCAGATATTTATTTTTAGATGAAGATTTAGAAAGTTCAGGAAATGAGAAAGATTTATGGTACAATTACCATGAAATACCATTATCAGATTCTTGTGTCTGCTTAATAAAGAACTTATTTTAGAATAATGTTTCCAAGATTTAATTTGTAAGGGCAAGAGTCATTACCCAGATAGCTAAACTGCATTTTGTGATTATTTTGCCCTGTGCAAGCCGTATCCACACAATTCTATTATGTAGGATTGATATCTTTGTCTCTTTGTATGTTTTAATGCTGAATTAGAAGAAACACAAACACTGTTTGAATTTCTCATTATCTTCCTAACCCTATTATTATAACCATCTGTTCTTTACTCTCAGCTGGATAAATCAGTACAACTGCCTTATATTCTTAAATTTAAGTATAAAAGGCAGGGAAGACAGCTGTCTTGAGACCCACCAACACAAGTGGCCAGCTGGTTCTCTCTTGCCCACCCACTCCTTACCCCACACTTCCATTTAACTTGGCCTAACAATTTATGGCTATCATAGCTGAGCTGCAAAACATTGGATGACTGCTAGATGGCAGCAATGAGTTAAGATTACAATAAATTTCTCATTAATTTGCAAGATATACATGCAGGGATAAGCAAAGCCTAGCACCTTGCTACCTAAATCCTAATATAGGTAGCCTTCGACTTATAACCATTCATTTAGTGACCATTTGATGTTATGACATTGAAAAAAGTGACTTACAAACCAGTCGTCACACTTAGAATCAGCACAGCATCCCCATGGTCACATGGTCAATATTTGGGCACTTGGCAATTGGCATGTGCTTGCAACAGCTCCAGCATCCCATGGTCACCATTTGCGACCTTCCCAGCCAACTTCTGACAAGCAAAGTCAAAGGGGGAAGCTAGATTTGTTTAACATGGTGCTACAGTGGTTAGAATGCAGTATTGCAGTTCAATCTTGACTGGCTCAAAGTTGACTCAGCCTTTCATCCTTCCGAGGTCAGTAAAATGAGGACCCAGGTTATAGGGGGCAAAATGCTGATTCTGTAAACCACTTAGCAAGGGCTGCAAAGCACTGTGAAGCGGTATATAAGTCTAGGTTCTAGTGCTATTAATAATTATGCAATTCACTTAACAATTACAGTGATTTGCTTAATGACCAGGGCAAAAACAGTCATAAAATCAGGCATGACTCACTGTGTTGCTTAGCACTAGAAATTCTAATCCCAATTGTGGTCGTACATTGAGAACTACCTGTATCTCTTTGCTGCACTTGTAAGTTGTAACA
>JANHJO010006293.1:41221-54443 GCA_032468235.1 Pseudoxyrhopus heterurus | reverse complement strand
AACAGTGATACCCATTGTCATCGGGGCACTTGGTACCATGTCCAAGAATTTTACAAAACACATCAAGAAATTGCAGCGTCCTGCAATAGCACCAGTGGAACTGCAAAAAACTGCGCTTCTTGGAACATCATATATTTTAAGAAGGTACTTGGTTGATACCTAGGATGCTGGCAGCAACCCGTATCAATCCTTTGAACCAGTCACTGGTATTTGTGATACATTTTTAAATGTCCCATTGACTGAGTTTCCTGTTTAATGAATAAAGTATATAATATAATATCCATGCAGCGAAGAAAAATCGAAAAAATAGAAGGAATAGAACTAGGAAATGGAAGTATCATGAAAGCATTAGCAAAGGATGAAAGTTACAAATACCTAGGCATATTGGAAGCAGAAAATATCTTGAATGGAAAAGTCAAAGAGTCAATGTAAAAGGAATACATCAGGAAGATCTGCAAAATATTAAAATCAAAACTGAATGCTAGAAATAATTAAATCCATTAATACATGGGCAGTTCCAGCTATACACTACCCAGCTGGAATCATCAACTGGACTGTGGCTAAACTGGAAAACGTGGACCAGAAAACACGTAAACTATTGAATATGTACCATGCTTTACACCCACAAAGTGACATCGACAGGTTGTAGCTGCCAAGAAGAATAGGGGGCAGAGGACTATTGCAAATCCATCAAACTGTAGAGAAAGAAAAACGAAGTTTGAATGACTATGTGAACCAAAGTACAGAAAAACTATTGCAGGCTGTGAAAATGGAGAACATTATAAAAACAGAAACAAAGGCAGAATATAAGGAAAAACAGCTGGATGACAGATTAAATAGATTGTCGAAAATGAGATGGTGAAGATCTTGTGGGACTTTTGAATATAGACGGATCACCATTTGGAACACAACACGCTAGATATTACGGTTGTTGAGGCCTGAAGTGTACAATTTATTGATATTACTGTACCAGGAGATGCCAGAGTCGAAGAAAAAGAACTGGAAAAAATCACAAAATATTGCGACCTGGCCATCGAAACTACACGGTTATGGATGAAACATGTAACAGTGATACCCATTGTCATCGGGGCACTTGGTACCATGTCCAAAAATTTTACAAAACACATCAAGAAATTACAGCTTCCTGCAATAACACCAGCGGAACTGCAAAAAACTATGCTACTTGGAACATCGTATATTTTAAGAAGATACTTGGTTGATACCTAGGATTCTAGCAGCAACCCGTATCAACATTAGGACCAGTCATTGGTATTTGTGATACATTTTTAAATGTCCAGTTGACTGAGTTTCCTGTTTAATGAATAATAATACAACCATACCACATGGGTAAATATACTTAGATATAAGGCAGTACTGTGATAATTAGGTGTTCAGCAGACTGATGGCACAAAGGAAAAAACCTTTCTCTGTGTCTAGTTGTTTTAGCATGCAATCAATGCCCTATAGTGGCATCCAAAGGAGGAGTCGAAACAGTTTATCTCCAGGATGTGAGGGGTCTGTAACTATTTTCTCAGTCCTCCTTCTGACCTATGCAAAATATAGGTCCTCAATGGAAGGCAGGGCTATTGCAATTGTTTTTTGAAGAAACAAGAACATCCTTGAATTTTTTTTCCAATTGATGATTGAAAAAAAATCAACAGCTTATGTTCAATTGAATTATGTTTGCAGATATATTGAATTATGTATGCAGATACCAAACAACCTTCTAACTCAGAGGTAGAAAAATGGTACTTCATGTAATCCTGATTTCACAACATTGATTTAATTATATTCATCCTATAGATTTGTTGGACTAATTGAGCAAATGAATAGTTGGTCACTAGTCCATCTAAAGTGCTTCTTTAATTGCCTCTTTGATTAAATCTCATTGAAACAAGGGTGAGTCAAATCAATTTTTAATATCAGAAAATGTGTGGATTCTTAAGAGAGATATCAGAAAATAATTTTCAGAAATTTGATCCTTCCATATTCTGTAGAATAGGAAGCCAAAATACTTTTATATGATTACTGCACATAATATAAAAATAACTTGAATCATTTAAATTTGCAATCACATTTCATTACAGATTTGCTTATCACTGAGATAAATATTTTTTACCGTTTTATAGATTTCTTATCTAAAATCATTGTTTTTGATGTATGATTATGAGAGTTGGGTAGCTATATAAATCTAAATAAATAAAATATTTTCTTTCATAGATACAGGAAAATTGGTTGTTAGTATTGTTATTAAAATAACAGACCTATGGAACCTTTAATAGTTTTGTTCGTAACAATATTTTCAATCATGTGACCATAGGAAGATAAGAAGTTATTGCAATGCTGGCAAATAATTTGGTTTTATTTACTAATTTGCCATTCTGGAGTTATAGAAATGCAGCTAAATCTCTTATTTAATTTGCTTATTGATTTCTATGACTGATTTTACAAGATGAAAAGGCTTCCAGCATTTAAAAAAAAAAAATTTCAAGGCATGAAGTTAATTTTGAAAAATCTAATACAGGTAGTCCTCGAGTTATGAATGTAATGGAGCCTGCCCATTCCATTCGTAACCCAACGATTTGTGGGAGTGAATCTCATATGTTGAATAGGATCACTCCCTCCTTTTGCCCACGCATTCACTAATCGGAAAGGGCACAGTAAACCAGCCAAATGTGCATCTAACTAACAATGGTACGTCAGGGACAGTAAATGATTATTAAATGTATAAAGGCTTATTGGTTTAGTACTCATCAGAGTACCTAAACATTGTCTGTCTTAATCATACACTTATTCCATAGTACTGTCATTATAATCAGTTTGCGCTCTTCTAGATATGTTGGAACTGATAGGGATAAGTTTTTTAAAAACAAGGTAATACAGCATTGGGAATATATGGATTAATATATGCAATCATTTAAATCTAATTACATGGCTTTTACTTGTGAGATGTTACTCTAGAACACTTTTGTATCTATTGCACAGATAGCATTGCCTTAGCTAGAGTCTAAGGCATTGTGTGGACCCATTTTACCTCATGTTGCACTCTCTCTTCTTGGCTCTGACAGGATTTTATTTCAAAGAAACATTTTTTATGAGCATGGTGTTCATTTATCTTGTGGACCAAAGCCACAGCAGACTGTTTTATCTACGCCATTTTCAGGTTATTCACCCATTTGAATTTAAATGATCCCATACCAAATGAATTAAAATGATCCCACACTAATCTGCTTGATCACAATTACATCTAAAGGAAGTAAGAGAGAACTGTTCAACTTTATGCATTGGTAATATATTTCACTTCTTATTTTTTTTCTTAGGGACAAAGTTGCATGAGAAAATTAGGCACATTAAGCCTAAGAAAATAATGAGCCAAAAGACACATTTTATATTTTAAACAAGAATTCTCTTGCTACCAATTAGAGACATTCTTAATTCAGGTATTTCAGCATTATCAGGCAGTTTTATATAATAGTATACAAGATCATTTTTGATAATAATTTAAGGCCATTATGTACATGCAAAAGATTAATGCATTTTAATTTCAAATAATGCTACAGACTCCAGTTCTCCGAATACAGCATAACCAAGAGAGAAAAAATGTTTGATGTTTTAATTATGCCCTAGAAAAATGCTGAATGTGATATAAAGTAAAGCTAAAGGAGGTAGGAGGATGTCACTTTTACAGAAAAAAAGTACATAACATTAAAAATGTAAAATGGAATAATCAGAAGGTTGGTAAAAACATGAATAGTTATTTTATGTTAAGGAGGACAATAAGGAAAAGTAGCATGTATTGTTTACAAGCCTTCCATGAGAAAAATAAAAGGATACAACTTTTAAGGGTGCATCCAGCTTGAAAGAATGGAAAATAGAAAAATGTTTTTAAAAAGTAACGAAAGTCATGTAATGTCTTAAACATTATATTTAAGATTATCCAGATCACTACACTAAATCTCCTTGGATTTAAAACTTCCGGATTAATGCATTGACCTACGAATCCCTGATGCAATAAGTTTAAAAGCCAGCTGGGTATTTTCACTCCAGATGAGGCTCTGGAGACAAATCCTGATGGCACAAGGACCATTTTCTTCAGTGAGATTGAGAGACATTGTTTCTAAGGGAAGCAAGGAATAAGAACCTGAATGGTTTGAATGACCTGAGCCAGATGTATGAAACTACAGTAATGTAACAAGAATAATGGTAAAGAAAGGAATGGAGGAAGCAGATGGAATTCCCACCAATCCTGTATGTCTGTCATACAGGCAGAAGATACTGAAAGAAAATGAAAAGGAATCCATCAAATTTGCAAAGTTTTAGAAGGGAAAACCTGGCACAGAACTATCATGGAGAACTATGCCAGACATAAAAAATATTTTTCTTCTCCCAAAACTATGGGAAAATAAAACAGAGATCAATATCTAATAATATCTAATATGTATAACCAGTATAATTATAACCAGCATTAGTTAAAAATTAAAGTACTCCATTCACCAAGTGCAGGAAAAGCAGTACTTAAATACACAGGAAATCCATTTTGTTACAGGGTCACATTTGTCAGATTTCATCCAATGTATTAGCCATCAACCTTCCCAATCTAGACACAGTTTCAGAATCTGCACACTCTGAACCAAAAATACAACGGGACCTCATCAATGTATTTATTTGTTATGTATCTACTTACTTGTTTGCTAACTTACTCATTAGCACCCTACTTTTCAGCCACTCCTTGCCTCAAGAGCAGATCACTTAAGTTAAAAAAGAGAGCCCTTATTCTAGGGTTGATAGGAAAGAAAGAAGAGATGCACAATGGGTGAAAGGGAGGGAAAAGGAGCCATGAACAATATGCTGATGTTTATATGCAGCTGAGGCTCAGCTAATGTTCCCACCTTTGAAGACCAGTTTTCATTCTTGTTTCTTTGTCCAATGAAACAGGGATGACATCATCCCAGATAAATGCTGGAGCTTTTCATTTCTCCTATTCCAGGTATTTCTCAGCAATAGCTGAGAAAGTGTTCATTACAGGTCTACCTTCTATGCTGGTAAAAGGGTCAATACGTTTTCCCCTTGCATTATCATTTTCATGGGAAAAGGGGCCACTCAGTCTTTCAATAACTTTTGACCCACTACCTAATTAATAGACAGAATATGCTGCGTTTCACTTCACCAATTTCTGAACAAGCATAATAGGAGCTTAGAAGGGCAAAACAAGTTTCTGTTCCTGCTTCTTTCCTGATTGACACTTAGTGACTTTGCCCAGGGACTTTGTATAAATATTACATGGAGCTTTGAAACTAATCATCCATGCCTATTTCTACTAGACTTGTTTTGATAATCTTGGACTACTTATGCCAAGAGCTAGATGAAGATCAGTACAACTCTTTAAAATCTCTTGTATTTCTTATTGGCTTTCATGGTTATTTTCAACTACCTGCAGAAATCCAGTTTTGGCATCGCTGTGTCATAGCAGTTCCAAACTTTCCTGAAGACCAGGTTAAAAAAGTGGTACCACCAACTAATGTTCAGCAATAAGATCATTATTACTGTATGTAGGTTTCAGTACAATTATTCAATATCTGCAAGAAATTAATGAGAGAGATCATCTGGACTAATATGACATATTAGATTTATGACACTAGGTTCTATTACTTTTGTTTTGTAACTCTAAAGGTCATATCAGTATCCTTCAACATTATCATTCATAATTATTATGTTGATAGAAACTAATGGAAACTAATTAAGGAGGGAACCAACCTACAATTAAGAAGAAATATCCTGACAGTTAGAACAATTAATCAGTGAAACAACTCACTTCCTGAAGTTGTAGATTACAACTTTTGGAGTCTTAAAACCACTAAAGGTTTTTAAAGAAGAGATTGCATAACCATTTGTCTGAAATGGTATAGGGTTTCCTCCTTGAGCAGATGGTTGGACTAGTAGACCTCCAAGGCCCCTCCAAGGTCTGTTATTATTGAACAAACTGAAGTTATATCGTGTGAAACTGAGGCTTTGGGATTGGACTGCAGTCTATTCTTGATTAGGTTGCACTCATCTTAAAAGAGGAAGTCTGCACTAAAGGAATATACTGGAGTTCCATTTGACAAACATTTAGCAGTTATGCTGCTCACTAAGGCATGAGTATATTATACCCATGGAAAGTCCTAGATTAGTTGTCAGCTCTTTACCTGATGATAAGGATTCCAGAATAGCTGAATTTATTCATGCAGTTTAGATCACACTCAGTTTGGCAATGTTTTAACAAGGGAATGAGTAAGATGTTCTTATTGTGGTTTACAATCTATCAGTTCTCTTTGTTCAAAGTGTGAAATTGGTTCTTTTCTTGTTTATTACAACAATTCTATCTTGGAATTTATAAGAGGGGGAAAGCATTTTAAACCAATTTTTAATAGTATATATAAAGAAAATAGTAAAGGACTGCATCCTGAAATAACAGGGAGTAAAGCTTGAGATTTAATGTGATTTTTTTTCTGTAAGCCTTTTCTCCCTTGCATCTAACTATAGTGCAAACATGTCCCAGAAACCTCTTTTCTGCAACATTTTCATGTTATTGTCATTTCATCCCTTTCCTATACTGAGACAGCCTTAAGTTATTGTTATCATATTCATTTTCTAAAGTGTATCCTTTGTTACCACACCACAGATTTTGCCACAGAAACAACTGGACTTGCTTCACTGACCTCTCAGCTATTGGTGACCCTTGGGGTGACCTATAGGATCAACACTACTGGCCACTTTAGAATGTGCAGACAGCTCTCTACCACTGCAATCTTTTGACACTGTCTTCCAAGGCCATTCTATTTTGTCAGCAGGAAAGCTCGGTTCAATTATCCCTCTGTATTCTCCAGGTCATCAAAATGGCCCCCAACTTTGAGACACAGGTCCACTTGAACAGTAGGATTGCAGAGTGAAATGGGAGAGGGTTCTTCATCTACCCTACAACTTTCCCCATGCCTGCTTTGGAATATATGCTTAGCAATCTCTTGGAATAGGGCTAATTCATGTACAAAGGAGTTTAATTGTTCCATATAATTGGACTCCTTTGACTGCACCTACACAAAACATTTGTGCAAGATTGGAACACGTTTTGACAGATGGCTAAGCCCACTAGTCTACTTTTTTTTAATCAAAATTCAACTCTTTCACAACCCCAGCCCCATAGCATGGTAAGGTAAGGAAAGCAATTGATATGTTTTTTTTTCTAAATAAGGACAACAACATTTGCCAGTTGGAAGGGTAGGACCCACCACTAGAAAAAGAAACATTATGCCAGTGAAAATATAGTAGTAGCTTCTGCTATATCAAGGACTGGAGAATAGCATTTAACTTGGTGACAAAGAAGTCACAAATGAGAAATTATCTCCATGCAAAAAGTTGCATGGAGCAGTTTGTTCTCTTGAGATTTAACTGAAGGGTAAAAATCCAGAGAAGATGCATACTTCTGGGGAAATTATAGGATATACACGTAAACCCTTTGGCTACATTATGATTAAGATAAATACAGATATAGCCTACCTCACACATGAAACTTTCTCCAAAGTTTTATTTTCTTATGAAAAAAAAAGAACAGGTTTTCTTTCATATTTAAGAAGAATGAATAAAAAGACAAACTGACATTTTTTCAGCAAAGTAAATTTAACACTCAGGATTGCACTTTTCTGAAATTGCCAGAAGCAGAAATAGGGAGGTGAATGGTTTCATAAAAATTTCCATATTTTTATATTGTACCATACATATTCTATCACTATTACCTAAAAGTAGAAGACTTTTGGCTTAAAATCGATCCCCAAATCCTTTACATTTTAATATAGAGAGAATTGTTTTTCCAAATATAACTGTTTTCTCCTGGAAAAGCAATTCACCTCAGAGAAGCTCAAGGTTTTTACTTTGCTTGTTGCCTTAATCCTGATGACTGGGTGTTTTGTTTCCTATGTTATTTAGTGTTCAAATCCATTAGCTTGGCTTTTTTTTTTTTTTTGCTGCAGCCAAGATGCTACTTACAGTCTCTCACTTAAGTTATTCATGTAGCAGTTCATTCTTTTCTTTTCCAAGACAATTGTGACTTCAGTCAAATACCTCTTGACAAAAGGAAATGGGAGCCAGAGCATGAGTTGGCAAAATGCCGGAAAGTTCTTTCTGTACACCTGCAAAATATGACTGCCATTTCTTTTAAAATTATAATGCTAAAAGATTTTTTTGTTTATATGTTTTTCCAGCTCGCATCTATTTTTCATTGAACCTCTTGATTTCCCCCTCATCACTTCTCCCTTAAAACCATAATAGCAATTATTTCTTTTGTTGGTTGCATCCTGTATAATTATTTTGGCACAATAGAAATCCTGGGAAGATTTCTTTAACCTAGTCTGAAGCTTCCTTATGCATGGCAGTCAATTAAATTTAAAAGGCCGACTTGTGAAATCTTTTCACTATTGTTCAGTTTGGAGGCAAAGTTTCACATTGTCTGTTGATTATTAGTGGAGAGTTGAGTAAAGAACAGAGAGGGTATGTAATTTGCATCTTGCTTATATTTCTACTTTAGGGATTTCACACATCTTTTATTTCTTTTAGTTTTGTTTATTTCATTATAATAACACTTCACTCTTCAGTTATTGTTTCTTTATAGTACATTTTGAGGTTCTTATGAATATGCATAGAACAGGACATTTCTATCTGATCTACTGCACCATATACATAAAACTTGATATTCCAATGATCCTATGTGTCCATTCAAATATTCTCTTTCTGGAAAATATTAACAGTTATTATGCCTAATGAGCATGACTATTTCAGTGACCTAGCTTCAGAAATCAAGTAGTGTTTTCATAATATTTCAAGTCATGGTATCTGTAATTTGTCATATATTCAAAGGTCATATATTGTACTGATAAACTAGGCTTACAATCAAGGTCAAATAACTAATCCAGGGTAGCCTTATTGATTTGTGATAGAAAAAGCTAGTTCTTCAGTTCTCATTTTGTGAGAGAGCAGGAAAATATCTTCACTAGCTAACCAAAATTTGTTTTCTTTATATAAGCAATTTATGTAGTTGCCTAGCTCACAACAGTGACTCTTATTGGTGCACAAAGGATTAATTCTCTCCTGCCAATCTGCTACACCCAATATAATTTATAAAATAAATATCCAAAACAGTAATAATAACACCACTTAGATCCAGGATCTAAAAATCATTCCGTTTTCAAATAATAAAGACAAGAGTAAGATAGATCCACCAGTAGCCCTGTTTTAACTTCTTAATCCAAATATCTGAGAGGACACTTTACAAAAGTTCAAAAGAGTAGAGGTTATCTCGATTTCTGCAGGAAGATACTATTTCATAGGGTTGTGGCAGAGAAAACTAGACATCTCCCAATTAACCTTGTTAGTTAATTGAGGTGAGCAGAAACAATCAGACAATCATGGTTCTGTATGAAATGTATGGTTTTGAAAGTGACAACCATCACCTTGAATTGTACTCAGAACCCAGTAAGAGTCAGTGCATGGAATACCAGTGGGTAACTAAGGCATGAGTGTAGATCCTTTCATTACTGAATGTATGGCCTTTCAGTCCATATATGGGTGCAATTGATGCATAGAATGAACTTGTACAAATACCCTGATTTTCATGGCTGTGTCAGTCCTCTACAGTCCGTTGCATTTTCTTTAAACAGCGCTATGAGTGTAGGAGGACCACCAACTTATGTACCAGCTCTGCCTGGGGAAGCACTTTCCTACTCAGAGATAAAGTTGGATAACCTCTAGGACAGTGGTGGGATTCAACCAGTTCGCACCTATTCACGAAAACTGGTTGTTAACTTTCTGAGCAGTTCGGAGAACCGGTTGTTGGAAGAAATCTCTTTTTGTCTTTTTCCATTTTACAGGGCTAAAGAATGGGGAGGGAACCGGGATTTTCCAGTATCCTTCCCCTGCCACGCCTACCAAGCCACCCCCACCAAGCCATGCGTACCAAGCCATGCTCACCAAGCCACGCCCACAGAACCGGTAGTAAAAAAATTTGAATCCCACCACTGCTCTAGGACCAGAAGGTGTCAAAACCCATAGCCAGCTGGTCTTACCATGGTTGAATTGAAGCCTGTTCTCCTCCATCCAGATTCTCACAGGCTCCAGATACTGTGAAAGAATCTTGTTGACATCACTTGGTGAACCCAGATAAAAAATGTGTAATTGTATATAATCAGCACATTGATGACATTGTGCTTTATGTTGCTGGTTACTTTACCCCCTATCATCATGTAATGTTAAAAATGGGATGGTCCTGCCTGCCTTGAAAAAGTGGGTGCTTTGTCCTCCTCTCAAGAGCTCAGCTTTGGACTTACAGTTACATATCATTTTCTTCCCAGTCTCTTTTAGGGAAGGCTATAAAGAGAATGGTCTCAGTTGTGGAGGCCTTTCATGAAGCACATTATCTGAACCCTTTTCAGTTAAAATTCAGAACAGGCTATAGCACTGAAATAGCATTGGTTGCACTTGTGGGTTACTTCTGGGGGACTCATGAGAGAGGTGGATCTTTTCATCCTGCCTGCCTGGATTTCTTGGCAGCTTTTGATAGCATCATCCATGGTATCCTATTGGATCAGATCTATTGGGAAGTAGCACTTTATTGCCAAGGTTTATAAATTGTTACTGAAATTGAATATGAATATTCTTTAGACTCTGCATACAATTCTTTTTATTGGTTAGAATTGAGCATGACATTGGCACAGTCAGCACTGGAAGTCTTCTGTTGATATTTCATTCATAATATCTTAAACTCTCCCACCCTGCCACAAATGGTAGAACGGAAATGGCAGCACAACCATTGAAAGATCTTTTTTAGATAGTGAAGAAATTCTTTACTCATCCAATAGTCAGAGGCTTAGTTCTACCTGCCTTGTGTCAGAAATCAAGGGCACAATGAATTCCATCTCTTGAGTGTGCTACACACCTTTTCTTTAAAAATGTTGTTTCTCCCATTTGTGACTTTTCAATCTTCCTTCTATTCTGCCTCTTATTAATCACTATATTGATTTCAAATATGCTTGTGTCTTTTCAATTTGTTTCTCTCAAATCCTTACTCATAACTCTACTTGTTCTGTACTACCAAATATGCCAATTGAGGACCGGCTCGTCTTTCTCATCTTGGGGAAGAATTACACATATTAAATATACTTTTGAAACAATGTTTAACAATTCTGCTTTCGCAGGCACGGAAATTTCCATCACAGTTTAAAATGTAATCCCAAGTTGAGATCATTTCTGACAAATCATTCTAACACTGTTCTTATGAAGAAGGAAAAAATGTTTTGGAATATATTAATATTTTTGTACTACCCCCAGCCTTTACACACAAAGGAAAAGAAGAAGAAAAATGAAATTTTCTTGCTGTAAGAACAACTGAAGAAGTCAACTCACCTTTACTGTTTTGCTTCAGGTGGGTTGGGAATAGGGATCTATTAGAGCAATTCTTCACAGCATAATTAGAAGAAAATGGGGTTTACTCCTACCTTCCTTCTCTAATTGTTTTTTTCACCTTAAATCTGTTCATGGACTGATAATTTATCTTGCCCCGGATTTAGGAGCCTGGCATAAAAGTAACTCACTCACTAGGTGGTCTTTTCCCAAGCGTGTCCAGTTCTAATTTTAATAGGAATGCTTTGTACAGTACATATAATTATTAAACCAAGGGCTACTAACTGCAGCAATGGAGCAAAATCTCTACTGTTTTCTATTCCTATTTTAATTACTAAGCCTTAGAGCAACAAAAAGAAAAAGAAAAAAAGTTTCAAAAGCAACTTGCTGTACAGGCCTCAATAGAGTTAAAGGAGAAACATTTTAAGCTGATGAGTTGACACTTGTAGAAGCAAATATATTAAATAAATCATGATTCGTTTGGGGGGTTAAGGCTGACTTGCATCAACTCTGGAAAAACCAGATCCTTAATGAGTGACAGTTTGGTGTTTTCTGTCACTTCCTACAGTAATGGCCCCAAGCTGACACTGCTCTGTGGGAGCTTAATACTTCTGAACAAAAGTTTTTTTGGAGTGAGATAGACAAGGTAGAAATCCCAAGGTGACTGAAAGGAATGTCTAATGACTGGAAAGACATATTTACCGGCAGTCTGTATGTAAGCTGTGACAGTTGACAGGGCTTGATTGTAATAAATATAGTTGATGAAGAGAGGGCTGACAGGTGAGGACAGCGAGTGAAAAAATAGTCAAAAGAATCTGCGTTGGCTGAACCTTATTAATGTAAGTTGGTAACAAAGCCCAAAGTCATGAAAGTAGTTTTCTGGGAGAGAAAAAAAGGAAGCCTAAACAGTGAAATACCTCCAATCTCTATAGTGTTGTAACAGGCAACAGTTTGCCGACCTTTTTTTGGTTCCTTTAGCAGTTCTTATTTAAGGAATAATTCACACTAGGGTGGGAAGGAAACATTACAGGTATACAGCCGCATACACACAGAGAGATGTTACAATTTAATCCCTCTAATAGAGATTTCTGTGATCAAGATTGCAATTATTTCTTTAGTCTCTTTAACTGTTAGGAGAACTTTGATCAGAGGGATATGCTACATCCCACCAGGGCTCTGAACAATGAGATTCTGCTTCTGAAATCAGACTCAATCTTCCATTCTTCAAAAGGAAATTAGGCAAAGAGGCAAGGATGCATTTTTTTAGAAGTGGAAAGAGTAATTGATTCTGAAAATTGAAACTTCTATGGAATATGCCAGGATTTAAACCATAAGATTGCCATGTGAATTGGATTTTATCCCTTTCAGGGGAAAATAAGGATATATTGAAAATAAACAGCATCTTTCTTTTTTTTAATATGTTGGCCATTCCTTACACTTAGTATCTGAGTACATTAGACATTTATCACATTTGCCATCCATGACCATACTGAGAGGTTTCTATTGTAAGAGTTTGACCATCCTTGTGTTGCAAGTTTGGGTAGCAGAGTAGAAGACACAGAAGAATTGGTGAGGTCACACGTTATCCAGTAGGTAACAGAGAGTCCAATTAGCAAACAACACACAGCTGGTTAGCAAACCTGTATTGTTCTAGCCTAAGTACAGAAGGCAAATACATAAACAGAGTCCAGTGTAGCAGTCCAAGGTCAAGTACAGCAAGATGAGTTATATCAGGCAAACAAAGTCCAGGGAGAATTCAAAACACAGTCACAATAACAGCAATCCAAGGTCTTTAGCA
>JANHJO010006290.1:40761-54250 GCA_032468235.1 Pseudoxyrhopus heterurus | reverse complement strand
TTTACCCAGATTTCCTGGGTAAAATTAGGACCTCGGCTTATACTCGGGTCGGCTTATACTCGAGTATATACGGTAGTCAAGGACCCAAGCTTTATTATTAGCTCAAGCACGTAGATTTAAAAGCATAACAAGAAGCACACATACCAAGTAAGGTGATAGCCAAATCTCTTACAAGTTGCAAGTAGTTCCTTACCGAGAGCAGAGATACCTCAATGGTGGCCAGTTTCCACAGTACCCGATGTTAGCTTCTGTGCAGAAGCTTTCCATAAACAACAACAATCTCAAGGTTTTTCTCAAAATCTTGTACCATCACTGCATGGCCCTGGTCAGGAGACAGCAAGCCCTGAGCAGGTCTCATGGCACGTGACTCTGGAATGGGAATCGGAAGTCTGAGAATTTCACAGTAGGAAAAGATTTGAAGCTATTCCCTTCTTCTCCTTTATTCAGTAAATAAGAGAGAGAGAAAAAAGCAGGTTAGCTCAAAATGAGCTCTAAACTTTTAGGCTTTTCTTAATATGAAATCAGTATATGCCACTAAACTTCTCAAAATAACAGTAATCTTTGGCACTACAGAAAGTGTGCAATAATCTAATTTATGTGTATGTCAAAAAGCATGTCTACAAAACAGGGAAAGGTTTTATTTAAGAAAATATTTCATTTACTCATGACAATCATGCTTATTTCAGATTTTTTAAAATTCCTATATTCCTACAGACGGGGGCAAAATAACATATTTTATTTTTAAGCCTTTCTCTATGTCTGCTACAGTACATTTCAGTATTAAAAATAACAGCTTGAAAATACCTACCATAAGTAAAATCTGCATAAAGTAAAGAAGTCTGAGGAACAAATCTTTAAAAAAATCTTACAGCATGTAAATCTTCTAAAACGTATACAAAACACACTTCTCTTCGTTTCAAAGACACACAATGCAGATCAACCACGATGCAGATCAACAGGCTTGGGTTTTGTATGTGACCTACCCATTTTGTTCAAATGTTTTTTTTTGTAGAAAAGTGTGCTAGAAATATATATAGACATACACACATAGACAAACATCTTGCATCACATCAGATGCATTGCACATGCCATTCAAGAAAGGAGACTGATATATACCGGAGAATATTTAGAATATTTACCAAATATCTCAGATGGTATTAGGAGTATAAGGAGAACAGCTACTCATAAGCCGGGGTGGGGGCGACTATATCAGGCAGAAAAGATGGAAATTGATTCGTTGTAGTCTGTCATTCTTCCAGTCTTCCTTCATCCATATAGGCAAAGGGATTAGGTCTCTCACAAAACGCTACTTTATAATGTCGCTTAAAAGGTTTATAACTAAGTTCTTCTACTTTGACTCTATTAATTTTGCTTGCCAAGATCTTTATCTCTGGATATGCTCTATAAGCCTCTATCTTGAATTGCTCTCTCTCCAATAGCCAAGTGACTAGAGAAATGAACTAATGGCATCTTTTTAAAAAAAACTAATTACAGAATTTGTTTTTCTTAGTGAAATAGTCTTTTGTTATAATTCCCTTAGGATAAAAACTCTTTAAAATCTGTATTTTTAAACTTTTACTAGTCTTAACATTTGCAGAAATTTCAGCTGCTTCTTTCAGTAACATTCTAAATATTTTTTAAGCTTTGCAGGATCAATTTAAGCCATTTCTAACAAAATGGACTTACTCAATTTTTATGAAGTGCTTATCTAGTTTTTCATGCTTTAGATTAAAAATATTACAGATTAACAGTTAATAAGGAAGGAAAATACATAAATAGTCTATTTAAATGATATCTTGTAATGTGTGATAGTAATCTTAAAAATAGTTCCAGTAGCAATAACATTTAGAAATCCAAATATGCACTTAATTAATATAAATAATCTTTTAAAGTATTCCTTTAGTTACTATTTATTACTATTTTACACATGAAAATCTATTTGTACCACTTAATGTATACAGCAAAAATAAAGAATATGATTTTCGTATTATTGTGACATACATACTGTAGAAGTTGAAATATAAGACTCTGAAAATAATGTCTTCAGCAGGCCCAATGCAAATTTCATTCAGGAGGTAGGTCTCAGATATTTTTAAATGTCAGCAATTGAGAGACACTATTTTATAAGCAAGAGTATTCTGATTTCTGGACTTAACCAAATACTATTTGGCCATAACTTTCCTTTTTATTAATATTACTATTATTCATTAAACAGGAAACTCAGTCAACTGGACATTTAAAAATTTACTACTACTACTACTACTACTACTACTTACTTTTATTCATTAAATATGAAACTCAGTCAACTGTACATTCAAAATTGCATCACAAATAACATTGACTGGTGCTAATAGTTGATTCGTGTTGCTGCCAGCGTCCTAGGAATCAACCAAGTACCTTCTTAAGATGAATGATGTTCTGAGTAGCGCAGTCTTTTGCAGTTCCACTGGTGTTATTGCAGGAGGCTGCAATTTCTTGATGTATTTTATAAAATTCTTGGACATGGTACCAAATGCCCCGATGACAATGGGTATCACTGTTGCATGTTTCATCCATAATTACATAGTTTCGATGGCCAGGTCGCGATATTTTGTGATTTTTTCCAGTTGCTTTTCTTTGACTCTGGCGTCTCCTGGTACCACGATATCAATAAATTGTACATTTTGGTTTTCGACAACTGTGATATCTGGTGTGTTGTGTTCCAAATGACGATCCGTCTGTATTTGAAAGTCCCACAAGATCTTCACCTTCTCATTTTCGATAACTTTTTCCACTTTGTGTTCCCATGATTTTTCGGATACAGGTAAGTCGTATTTTTTACATAATGACCAGTGGATTAATTTAGCAACTTGGTCATGTCTAGCTTTGTAATCCGTTTGTGAAATTTTGCTGCACTCACATATTAAATGTGAAACAGTTTCAACTTTGTCGTTGCAAAGTCGGAAGTTTGGATTGTCAGTGGATTTTTGTATCTTCACTTTCATGGCATTAGTTTATAGTGCTTGTTCTTGAGCAGCAAGTATTAAACCTTCTGTTTCTTTCTTGATGGTTCCCATCTTAAGCCATGGCCATTATTATTATTATTATTATTATATTATTGTTGTTGTTAGTGTGTTTGTGTGTGTGCATTGTGTGTGTGCATTGTGTGTGTGCAGGTATATATGTTCCCCTCTTTTATTGCTGCCAAGAAAACTACTAGGATGTGTACATGTACAATAATCTTTAGGAGTCAAGATTTATTCAGAGATGAGACTAGCTTTTTGAAACATTTTAACTGATTTGCAATCTTAAATGGATAGTTTATGTGTTCTACAGATCAGATAATTTTGTGTAACAAATCACAAAGGCTGAATTCTTTGGACATTTTTAATACACAATCAGAAGATCAGACCATCAGTTTGATAAATACTCTGCTTTAATCTTCTAACTTCCTGAAGAAGATGTGGAAAGAAATTGCCCAAATGCTCTACTCTAGTGTTTATTTCTACTGATTTATCGTTATGTTTTTTCATTTATATAATTGATTGCCTTTCAATGTAGCTGATGTAATGTGTAAGTAAGTTTTTTTATTTCTTTGCTAATGTACTCTACCCTCCTCAGATTAAAATATACATATGGAAAAGGTTGGTATACTTAACATGAAGTGCTGTAAATGTCACACCAAACACTATTTTAATTGATAGAGCAACTTTAAATTCATAGTACCACTAAACTCACATTGAAGGTCTTTCAACCAGAAAAGAAATAATATAATCCCCTAATATAATCCCCTTTCAATCTCTTGTAGTTTTGTAGTCATTATTGTCACAAGTATATCTTTTATCCCTACAGCATCTTAAAGTTTTTTCCTCAGAATCTTGATTTTAAAATCTTAAATTTATCTGAAAATGGGAAATAGTATAAGATAGTTATGTAAGGCAAAAAAACTGACAATTATACATTAACTGTATACATATATTAGACAAAATAATATTCCCCCAAAATATTTGGATGGCTGTGGAATTTCAGAAAAGTACATGTGCTTTGCCTCTTCAGCTGCAAAATGTAGTAAAGGACAACATGGAGGAAGGACAGGAAAACCCATTGCAGTTTCCAGACCCAGATCCTTGATAAATACAGAGGTCTGTTTTCTGTATACAAAACTTTTGGCATTTTGCACTTTTTATATCTTATTTGCATTCATCTCTTCTTGTCTCTTAAAATACAGAGGAGGAAAAAAATCTTTTTTCAAAATGAAGTTTTTAAGAGTTTGTATAAGCTCAGAGAGACATCTTCTTTCTATTTTTATTATTGCACTCAGTACTTTGTTGAAAATCTAAGCTTCTCAGAGCTTGCCTTCATTGTTTTTTTTATCTGCAAGTCTGTAGATTACAACCCTCTGTTTATTTTGTGAATCTTAGCCCTTCAATAACTAAAAAAAATCTTCAATCTTTGGTGGATACAGTTGATAAACTTCCTAAAAAACAAACCTAACTTTCCTTTAATTTATTTGTTTATTTATCAATTTCATATGGCCACTCATCTCATAAATGTGATGGAAGGAGTCAGAGACACTGTGTTACAAAGGCCCTCTTCCTTCTTCTGGGATTGGTTCTAGTTGTTGATGGGGGGTATGATCTAGTCTACAGCCCCTGCTTTGCAATAGGCCTCAAGGATTGGTGCTGTCCCCACTCATGCTTAACATTTGATCATCCACTGACATGGGTGAGGTATAATTAGCTGATGCTTTACATCTATGCTCTGGCTGACCAAGTGACACAGTGAAGGTTCTGTTTCAGTGTGTGAAGATGCTGATGGTTTGGATTGAGATGAACAAACTTCAGCTTAACTTCAGCAAAACTGAGTGGTTCTGGGTTTCAGAGCTGACTGAATACAAGAAAAATCCATCTCGTCTGGCTGGGATAATACTATCTCAAACTGAACTGGTGTATAACCTGGGGTCTTTCAATATGGGGAGGAACACGTAGCAACTGTGGTCAGGAGGGCTTTTGCACAACATTGTGTTGTGCATCTGTTACACCCTTCCCTGGACCTGGAAGTTCTGCTTTGTTTATCCATCTCCTTAATGATAACTGTGATGTGCTTGACATGGAGATGCCCTTGATAAGCATCCAGAAGCTATAGCTGGAACAGAATGCAACAAAATGGGCAATTAAGAATGCACCTCCATTTGTGAATATTTCACCTCTGCTCCTTGAATTGCACTGATTGTCAGTATGCATCTGGGTGCAATTCAAGTGTTGATTACCCATCATGGCATAGGGACAAGTTATCTGCAGGAGTGTGACTCCCCAGTTGTTTCTACCCATCCCATTAAATCTATCAGGCCAAACATACTGAGGGTCTTGTTGGTCAAAGGATGTTGTCTTGCAAAAATAAAAAAAGAAGACCTTTTGGGTTATTGCTCTGGCCTATGAATACTGTTCCCTTGAGATTAGATTGGCCCCAACCCTGTCAGTCTTTTGCAAGACCTTAAAACATGGTTATATTCTCAAGTACAGGTCAGAGCCTGTGTTGTACTATATTGTTGAGATTGATTTGATCTCTTGGCTATTGCGTATATTGTTGTGGTTTCTATTATGTTTTGTATTGGTTTTTGTCCATTGTAAACTGCTCAGAATCACTGAGTTGGAAGCCTTATAAAGCAAAGGAATTAAAAATAAAAATATATCTTTTTGTGAGACACTTTATATCAAAAAAAATTTCAAAATAGATGAGGTCACAGCTGTATAATTTCCAAAATAAATATGCAGTGTTTTTGTGAAGTAGAAGCATTTTGGCATTTGTATCTGGATAACAAAACAGCATTTCAAAAAAAAACCCAACCTCTCAAATGGTTCCAAAAATGAGCTATGATGAAAGAAAAAACTTTTTTTCATTTTCTGCATAGTTAGTGAAAAAGAAAAGATGATGATTTGGATGAATAATGGATGTGGAAAAATATACAGCAAAGAGAAAAAAGTACATGAACAACTAACTTTTTACAAGCAAACACCAAATTCTTTCTTTCACACAGACTTCACCAAAACTCCTTTAAACTCCTTTAATATTCCTGCTGCTGGGAGACAAAAAAAAAACTAGCAAAGGGAACTGACCTATAGAACAGTTCTGTGATGAATTTCTCAACTTTCTTTCCCCAAAGCACCATAACTGTAATTGACAAGTCCTGCTAATATAATTCACTGAGGCTGGCTTTGTACAACATGATAGACCAGGCTAAGCACTTAGCTGACCTTGGCTGATCCAAAAAGGTAAGCAGGGTCAGACCAACCTCATAGATTCAAAATAATAAAAATAATAATAATCCCAGTTGATAGTATGTGCCTCAGGGTGCCTCTGAATTGTGAATTACAATTTGGGGATTCAGACAGAGATGCATTTGAGGCATATCTAGTTCATTCTGGGTCTCTAAATTTTCCTGCATTAGCCAACACACTGCTTGATACCCTGCAACAGACATACATTGTAGGCCAGGGGTGTCAAACTCATGTCATCATGATGGCGTCACATGACATATTGGGATTTTTTTCCCCTTTTGCCAAATCAAGCATGGGCATGGTCAGCACTTGACACATCTAGCCCATGGGCTGGGAGTTTAACAACCCTGTTGTAGACTGACTTTCCCTCTTCTTCTTCTCTTCTACCCACTCTCCTTTTCTGTTTCTATCTCAATTTCTATTTCAGCATACTTAAAGCTAAAGGCTCCAACAGATATTATTCAGAAGAACCACAGAAAGGGAGTAAGGGTCATACATTATCTCATATCACTGATGGCTCACTAAAGTTATATTAATAACATTTCAGGAACCATCCCATTTTTAATAACAAGCTTCTTGTGCAAAATTTGTCAGCTCAAATCTTCTTCAATAAAATAAATGCCTGTTGTACATAGGGGACACTTTGCTAGATGAAAAGGGATTTCCAAATTAAGAGGGGTTGATTTGTGTTATTATTTCTCTCTGGGGTCCCAATAATATGTATGTTTTTATCAGTTGAAAGCAGCTATGGTTCAAGAAGCTGTCCACTAGAATCAATTGGTTGTTTTTGATGGGTAAAGAATTCATGTGTTTTAATTCTGTTAGCCTGGCCTTTCACTCGGCTTCTTTTTCTATTGACCTGCTGCAATTCTGTATAAAATGCATTAATTTAGATATTCTGTGCCTATTACAGTCTTTAGGAGTTTAAACTGTTAAATTGAAAATGTCAGGGAGAGACAGAATCACCTCCTTCAAAGTACTTACTCTGTCCTAAAGCAAAACTGTCAGAAACAGACCTCTTGGGTATTCTGCAATTTATCTCCCCAGCCATAATATATAAAATGACTTCCTTACTAACATATAGCTTGAATATTCCCATAACAATCTCCATGTGCTGAAAGTAAATATTGTATTGGATAAGTTTATTGGGGGAATATATCACAAGCAAACACAGACAAGGAAATACTAGTAAGAAGTTGGTTATGAAAATGGACAACAGAAAAAAATATTGAGAAAGAAATATTCCTCAGTAGCACTAAATGTGAAATGATGCATTGGTAAGGATGACTCAGAGATACGGTGTCACTCCACAAAGAGTTTTGGTCAACATTAATTGGTTTCATACTTTATAAAATATTTTATATTTGATAGTTTCAGTACATTCATCCTCCGAAGTCATGCTTAACAATGAGATTGGACCACAGTAATCAGGATTCATAACTATGATTCATAAAATTGACTGGAAACACTTAATCTTCTAAAGATGAAAAATATATAGTCTTGTTATGAAATAATAAATAGCTAAACTATATGCTTCTCCCCTGTTACATCTACCCAGCCTGCCAGAAAAATATGTTACATTTCCCATCAGGGAAGTATAACTAGTGGAACCCAGAAAAAGGACTTTTTCTGTGGTGATTCCCTGACTTTGGAATATCATTCCCCAAACTATAAGATTGCACCTGCCCCATTTTGATATTTTTCTGGAAGGTTCTGTCAGTGGGCCTGGAGACCCCAGGTTGACAGGGGGCCGATCAAGTGGTTGGTGGGTTTCTGTCTGTTGCTGTCGTGGAAGTGGGTTTTAACATAGTGGAATTTTAATGTAAGCCACGCCAAAGTCATCATGTGTGAGTTGGGTCATCATATAAATATCTTTAATATAAATAAATAAATAAATGAACAAAACTTGGAAGAACATTTAACATTGCTTAAATATATTAATCACATGTATAGCATTAGTGTCATTTGGCCAAATAGAGGTTTGTTACTGACATAAATGCTTATGGCATTCTATTCATTCAGGCAGGCAGACAATTCAGTCCATGTTTATGGCTTATTCACCAAGTGACTTATTTACCAAGTGACTTTGGGCAGCTAATAACAAAGGAAAATAGCAAAAAAGGCATAATAAGGCAAAACATATTGCACTTAGGACATGATATACAATTCACATAATGCAAGAGCTCATCTGAATTTTGTGGCCCAGTATCTAGGGGAAGAAATTAGGAAAAAATCCTAATGGTAAGAACTGTTCAATAGGGGAATAGGTTGCCTGGGGAGGTTATAGAAGTATTTAATCCAGGCTAGCTGGATTTATCGGGGATACTATAATGCATATTTTGGAATCTTTTTTGAACATTCCACAGGCTACCCTGAGCTCCAATTAACCAGAAGCAAATTTCAGGAACAATCATGTTTCAGTGAGTACGTGTAATTTAGGTCTTTACCAGCATGTCTTAGGCAATGTCTACCACAATTGCATTACCAAGCTCCTTTTCATTCTGGAGCGGGTAAGAAATCCTGCTGCCCTAAATTTTGATGGCCACAGATTCTGTCCATTTTTATTCTGTTGAGAGCCAGTTTTGCATAGTGCTTAAGGCATCAGGCTAGAACCCCAAAGCCAACTAGGTGACCTTGAGCCAGTCACTCTCTCTCAGTCCTAGGAAGAAGGAAAAATCAAGACACTTCCAAAGCAGTTTGTGAAGAAACCTACAGGGACTTGTCCAGATAGTCACCAGGAGCCAACACAGACTCAAAGTCACACACACAAAAAGTTTCTGTTACAGTTTCCATATGAAAATATGGTAACTTCAAGCAGCCAAATTATCCAAAAAGATAATTTTTGGAAAAGGAACATTTCCCTTCTGATTTGTGGTGAAATAAAAATTGCTTTTTAGCTTTGGATTGGTTTCATCAACACATAATTTACATAGACCTGAAAAGTAGGCTGAAAAATGGATTGAAAAAATACGGGGCAACACAGTACAGGCATGCAGGGAAGCAACTGCTGAACATCTACTCTGTCTGTCCAAATCTATTTCCTCACTGTGGCAGAACCGTAGAGCTAATAAGCTTGGAGTTGGCATGGCAGAAGATCTATTTACATTTAGAAAGAAAAAGGGTTAACCTATCAAGAGTTGTTACAGCAAGAATATAAGATGAAATCAAGAAAACAATTGGCTGCAGAGTTTTCAATGGTTTTTATGCACAACTAAGAGAAAGGTAAATAACAGGATATTTGTAAACCGACTTTGAAGCTAAATTATGTACAAATGCTGAACATGTAATTGCCAAAACATATAAGCTCTTGCTGAAATTTGAAATGGAGGATGAGCAAGTGAAAGGATATATGAAAAAAAAGGGCTAAAAACATTGGTTATAACATATTGTTGGAGCGCTGGAAAAAAGGTATCCCAAAAATGACATGAAGAGTCATTTTATCATGCCTGGTGGACTTGTAAAAAAAGCCAGACAATTTTGGGCTCAAATACAAACATTGACACAAAGAATACAAACAGCCACACAAGACTGTTTTTATGTCTATATGACCATATAGACTACTGTATGCACAAAAATAGAAAGAGTCTCATCTATTCACAATGGAGGAATGGAAGATAATGAAGATAGCAAAATTAATTTTTTGCTTAGAAAAATAACTGTTTGTTAGTGACTGGAAATCTCTTATGAAATTTGCTGAAAAAAAGAAAAAATGAACTTGTGATTTATGGGTTTGATGATTAGAAAGGATAGTTTATGGAAAAAGGAACTGATGATATAATTATATTGTAATTATAAAGAGCAGGATAAAAATATAAATGCATTAGTACTTAGACTTATATACCACCCCATAGTGCTTACAGCATTCTCTGGGCAGTTTATAATGTCAACATATTGCCTCCAATGATCTGGGTCCTCATCTTTTTTTTTAATGATTTTATTGGACCATGTTTTATATATTGTATCTTGTTGTGTACCGCCCAGAGTCCTCTGGGAGTTGGGCGGCATATAAGTATGATAAATAAATAAATAAATAAATGGAAAGTCAGTCTTGAACCCCATCAGGATTGAACTCCAGGCTGTGGGCAGAGTTTGCCTGCAATACTGCATTTTAACCATTGCACCACCAGGCTCCTTTCTTTTTCTTTTCTTTTTTTTCTATTCTCTTTTTTACTTATTCACTGTTCTTTATTTTCTTTGTTTTCTAATATTTGTATTGCTTTTATCTTGCTAAAAATTCTTCAGTAAAAATTATATTAAAAACATATTAGGGAAAGTTATATAATAGGGCCTATCTAGGATCACTTCAAAATTTGCTTAATAGTGATGATTATTTCTTTATTATGCCTCATTTAATTTTTTGGATACATAGAATACAACTTATTCTGGTTTGTTAATTCTTTGCTATAGATATCTGAATATACAGAGAGAACAAGAAAGGGAAGGAGAGAGGGAGAGAGAGGATAAGGCAATTCAGTTTGGCTTTATTTGTTATAGGGAAAGAAGTGTTGCTAGAGATACTGAAGAGAGAGCAAAACCAACAGATAAGAATTTATGCATCAGTTTGTAGTCTTCTTAATATTCAGCACTCAACCTATCTGGATAATTGTTTAAAAACAATGTTAAACTATATATCTTCCTGTCATCTGGCAATAGATCATTTAGTAGTAGCACAAGAAATGAACAAATGTTGTTTTTTGAATCAAAGTTTTCTGTGTTTTATTTCTGACATAAACTGGAGCTCTGAGGTCATAACTAGGATATTTTGAATGGAGAAAAACAAATTTCACTGTGACAAACCCTCTTGTACCCAATATTACTAATTTTTCTTACTCCCATCTATGCAAAAGTATGTATATTTGTGTGTGATATATATATTTTCTTCCTATCATTTTCCTGCAAGTGCAGAGTCCAATTATAAATATATAATCCTAATTGATGGTGAAAAAGTCACAGAATAGAGTTTTTAAAAGAACTATTGTAAGTTTGGAAAGATGAGTAGATAGGAATTATTTCCATTTGCCTTGGTCTTACCTATTTTATTTATATGTCTGCTTAAAATTAATCTCAAAATACCTAGTTTGACAACGTATGTGTAATTTATGTTGCAATATTTAAAAACACTGCAAAATAGATATATTAAAAAAAGAAAACCTTAATACATCAGAACAATAGCCTACCAAGGGCTACACTTATCATTTAAGCTAGAACCCAGATTGTTGGGAGCAATATGCTGATTCTGTAAACCGCTTAGAGAGAGCTGTAAAGCACTGATAAGCGGTATATAAATCTAATGCTATTGCTATTGATGGTCAATCCCTGGTATCACCATGGGATGGGGTAAGCTCCTGTCACCCGCCTCTAGCTCCTGATCTTTAGGCATATGTACTTCAGGATCCTGGTCAAAATGGTCAACACTCCAGTGGTTCAATCCCTGATAGTACCGTGGGATGGGATGAGCTCCTGTCATTCACCTCTACTTCCTGATACTTAGGCATATGTAGTTCAGGATCCTTCCTTAACCCTGGTAAGTCATTAAGGTGTACACTGAATAATAATGAAGCAAGCATTCACCTTTGTCCTACATCTTGGTAAACATTGATCCTTCTTTTTAAGCCTCCATTGAGCCAAAAATGGACTCTCAAATAAGTGCTTGTAGAAAGGGCTTTGATCAGAGCCAACAGCCTGAGTTCTATTTCAAGGGAAAACCAATTTCCTCCCTAATAGTTCTCTCTTTACTGTGTCAAATGTTGTATGTATTAAGATTTATAAAGGCAAAAAACAATTGTTTCCATCGACTGAGATTTTTTGTAATTGGATGGTTCAAGACAAAACAATTGTCAATAGTGAATCTACTCTGTCTAAAGCCTGATTGTTCTTCCGCAAGGACTGCACTTTTCATCTATCCACTCTCAACTCTCCTCAAGAGGAAACTAGCAAAATTTGAGCCACAACTTCTATAAGAATAATGGGTCAGTAATTACAAAGTTCCTTTTTATTTCTTCTTCATAAATACGAACTATTGTTGCCATCTGCCACCAAACTGGATATAGTAGATATTGCTTATATCTATCAATAAACCTGCCAATAGAGGAACCCAATAAGTTCCATACAGATCCATAAGTCCTGTATGTTTTCTCAAATGTAGGTAAGGTAATTATTGGGATTATTTTATGAATCATGGATTTATTCATCATGGAAATATCATTATTTTGTACAAAATTTCCCTTCAAAGGTGCACCTTCCTCTTTTACTGAAGATCATTTTGACTGGATATAGAGCATCTCCTCGCCTTCAGAAATGTGCAGAAAAAGCTCCCAAAGTAATAGGAACAGTGTCAGGAGAGGATAGGACTGTTCCACCCACCTCTCTGTTGTGTATCCATATCCACAGTCATGATACCTCTAAAGGCCATGGTGAAAAGCAGCTCTGGAATTCCATAGTCAAAATAAGGGTAAAGGTAAAAGTTTCCTCTATCCGGAGGAGCCAGAGTTGTCAAAGATGCTGCCTTGATTTCTGTGAGTGATACAACTATAATCTGAAGCACACAGAATCCTGTTACCTTCTCACCAAAGTGGTACCTACTTGTATTCATGTGCTTTCAAATTGGCAGGAGCTGGGACAAGGTTAGGAACTCACTCCATGGCATAGCACTTGGGTTTCCAGCATCCAATCTTCCAGTCAATAAGCCCAACATCTTACCTGCTACCTCACTGCACTCCTTGTAGACAAAATATGGTTCGATTTATGCCTCATTCACTGCAATCCCATTCACTTTTCCAGATACAGAAATACACACACACACACACACACACACACCTGTGCGACTTTGTGGGCGGCTACTAATGTTGACATCTGGATGGAGATATCCCTCTTAGCTCCATCAACAAGAGCTAAAAGGTTTTCCTTCCTTCCACAGCTGTAGTTGGGAACATTGGCTTCTCCAGTAGAGAGCATGTCCAGCAAGGCTTCTGAAGTGCCAAGAGCATCGACATAGTTGTTATGGATGTTGTAGCCTAGTGTGAGATTGTCCAGAAGCTGGGGGTTCTTGTTGATCATTTGAATGGCAAAAATCATGACTCGCAGTTTAAAATTATTTACCGTACTGTAAAAAAATGTTCATGTCATCATCATCATCAACAGAAATATATTTTTTTCAATTTAATACCCTGTCTCCACAAACCTACTGATCTTAAGGCAATACAGATCCAAAGCCAGAGGCAAATGTTAGCCAC
>JANHJO010006290.1:20016-30959 GCA_032468235.1 Pseudoxyrhopus heterurus | reverse complement strand
TTTCTTTCTTTCTTTCTTTCTTTCTTTCTTTCTTTCTTTCTTTCTTTCTTTCTTTCTTTCTTTCTTTCTTTTTCTTCATGGCATTGATGGATGGAACTGAATGGAGGTAGAATGTACATAGAACTGGGTGGATGGAATTTATATGGTCTTGATGTATGGAATTGAAAGGGGAAATTCCCACCGTCCTGATATTAGAAGTGGGGACAGGGGTTAAAAGATGGCAGCTGCCACAGCATGTCTCTGCTTTTTAATATGCTGTCTAGTTTGCCACATCTTTCCTCCTAAGGAGCAAGCATTTTTTTTTAAATTTTGTGGCTGCAGTCACCGTCTATACTCTATATGTTCTATATACTCTTTCCTTGGAGCTCAAGAAAATAAAATCTGAAATGTATTTGAATATAAGTAGCTTGGGCTGGTAGTTGGGTTGTTGGGCTGAGCTCAGAACTTGGCAATTTGGTTGCAAACATTTCGTTACCATTCGAGGAGACATCGTCAGTGCATTTTGAATTGTGCTCGTCTGTCAGATGTCACTAGTCTTTAATTACCTTTTTATGTGTCAATCGATCCAGTCTACCAGTTGTTGAGAATGAAAGAACTGCATTAACCATGATCCTGAATATAGCATTTAAAACAAACAAACCGGCACCCTGCTATGCAACAAGAAAAATCATACAACCATCAGCTCACAAGAAATCAAACCACGTCTCGGTAACAATAACCAGCCGTCCAAACAGACTGAAACCAGGCCATGATTCAGCAGTATCCAAACAACACAATATTAATTTACATCCCACAGACGGGACTTAAAACTGAAGACCATGCCTCAGGAACAACAGCCAGTCCAAAGTCAGAGCATGACTGAGACGCATCCAAACAAACAACATCCACACTAATTTGCATCACATAAAAAGGTATTTAAAGGCCAGTGACAACTGACAGACGAGCACAATTCAAAACGCACGGACGATGTCTCCTCAAATGGTGATGAAATGTTTGCAACCGAATTTGCCAAGCTCAAAGCTCAGACCAACAGCTCAAAATAAAATCTGTCCCTGCTTCCATTTTCCCCCCCTTCTATTTGCCAGGAAGTGATGGGACCAGTTGCCATGATATTATCCCTCCATAAAAAAAAAAAAAAGGGTTGAGAGCATTTTCAGAGCCAAAGGACAGAGTCTTTAGTTTTGATTACAAATGACTTGATAGTTTATTTTAGTCAGGCTTGTTAATTAAGCGTTAAGATAAATGGATGCGTATAATTATGGAGTCAAACAACTAATGACTCAAACAATAGCGATGTCAGGTTTTCTCCACGGTTTCACTTTATGTGCTCAAACATTGTCTTACCTATTGATTGCTGAATACATCTGCATTTTCAGTGTTAGATTGGGGCATGAGATTATTGCCCATTAAGAAAAGCTCGTTCAGGGAATGATACAAGAAAGAGATAATGTTGTGCTGCAACCTGCAATTTCAGTTCCTGAAAAGTTGTTTTCTTCGAAGAGAAAAAGGTTTCTAATTTTCTATCTTCTTCTCAAGATGATTGGCAATTGCTTTCAAATTTTTCTTGTTTGCATATGTATTTGTTTGTGTGACTGTGTATTTTATTTTCCTTTATACTTGGAAACAGCAGAGGGTTCTGATGGGGGTGGGTATGGCTTCCTGTTATAAATTTATACAGGTAGTCCTTGATTTACAACAGTTTCTTTAGTGACCGTTCAAAGTTACAACTTTGAATGAGCTGCAGGAACACAGTGGTTAAAGTGCAGTACTGCAAGCTACTTCTGCTGACTGCCGGCTGACTGAAATTTGGTAGTTCAAATCCCACCAGGCTCAAGGTTGACTCAGCCTTCCATCCTTCCGAGGTGGGGAAAAATGAGGACTCAAATTGTTGAGGGCGATAGGCTGACTCTGAAAAGCACTTAAAGAGGGCTGTAAAGCACTGTGAAGCTGTAGGTGCTATTGCTATTGGCACTGAAAAAAGTGACTTATGACTTATGACCATTTTTCACACTTACGACCTTCGCAGCATCTCCTTGGTCACATGATCAAAATTCAGACATTTGGCAACTGGCTCATATTTATGACAATTGCAGCATCTGGGGGTCATGTGATCCCCTTTTGTGATCTTCTGACGAGCAAAATCAACGGGGAAGCCAGATTCACATAACAACATTACTAATTTAACAACTGCAGCGATTCACTTAAAAACTGTGTCAAGAAATGTCATAAAATGGGGCAAAACTCCCTTACCAATGGAAATTTTGAGCTCAATTGTGGTCGAGAACTACCTATACAGCTCTTTCTTCACACATAAACCATCACTTGGGCTGTACACATACATCAGAAGAAGGATGATTGCTAACGTGGGAAGTCATAATTTGACTAAATCAAGAGAAACTTCAAGTGTTCTTTTTTTGCAATCTTTGAACTAATAAAATTTTCATAAATGTGGCTGTGCCAATGGAGTTTAAGAGGTGGGTGTGATAGACAATGTGTTAAGGTTTTTAAACCATCTGTTTGGTGTGTTCGAGGTTGTTTTTGATTGACTAGGTACCATCAAGTCATTTTTGACTCCTAGCAACCACATAGACAGTGTTGGAGGTAGCTATGCCATTATTAATGTTCAGTTTAATTTAGCTACTCATTTGCCACTTTTGGCTATGCAACTGAACGTGATGAGAGATGCTCCTGTCCTTCACAGAAGGGGAATATGTCTGGTTGGGGTTGTCTATGGAGATTCTCCATCATCCAGAATCAGAATTGAGCTGAAAGGGACATTGGAGGTCTTCTAATCCAAACCTCTGCTCAAGCAGGACACCCTATACTATTTCAGATAGGTGGTTGTCCAGTCTCTTCTTAAAAACCTCCAGTGATGAAGCACCTACAACTTCTGAAGGCAAGGCGTTCCACTGGTTAATTGTCCTCACTGTTAGGAAGTTTCTCCTTACTTCCAAGTTGCTTCTCTCCTTGATTAGTTTCCATCTATTGTTTCTTGTCTTGCCTTTTGATGCTTTGGAAAATAAGTTGACCCATTCTTCTTTGTGGCAGCCCTTCAAATACTGGAATACTGCTATCATATCCCCTCCCGCAAGTCCTTCTTTTCTCTAGACTGGCCATCCAAATTCCTCAACTATTCTTCATATGTTCTTGTCTCCAGTCTCTTAATCATGTTAGTTGCTCTTCTTTGCACTTTTTCCAAAATCTCAACATCTTTTTTGTAATATGGTGACCAAAACTGGATGCAGTATTCCAGGTATGGTCTTATTAAGGATTTATAAAGTGGTACTTTATAAAGTAATAATATTTATAAATTATAAATATAATATTTATATTTATAAAGTGTTACAAATATATTGAACTAATGTGATTATTATAAATGCAATTAGCAATAGAACTGGGCACATACATTCTTTCAAAATTGTCTACCAAATTTGTGGATAAAGAAATTTAGGTGGATGTTTTGTCCACATTTCTCCAGAGTACAGTACCTCCAACAGTGTTCACCGCTGTGATAAAAATGATGCCTTCTCCTGATTTAACTGAAAAATAGGAAGGCAGGGAAACTACAGCCACTGCTTCTAAGACAGGACATTCGGACATATATTTTGATCACTTGTTACATGCAGTAACTTCACTGTACTAATGAAGACTTCTCTCACATTCTCTTCTCATCTAAAAATACTTTTTAAAGCAAACCTTTAATGAAATCAAATGAGAATTGTTAAGAACAAGTATAAGAGAATTTCTCTGCCTAGCACTAATAAATCATATACAACAACACCTGCTATAAAGTTCATATGACAATCCAAATCAGGTAACTGAGCTTTCATCTATCACCTGGTGATGACAGAGGGCTATGTGATACTGACAGAACATTTCTTCCTTTCTCTGCTACAAGTATTTATAATTACAGTGCAACTAACCTTGCCTGTCAACAATCTTCATAATGTCAGATTTAACTGACATTGCTGTATTAGTGTTTGTACTTCAGTATGCCTATCTTCCTCTCAGTTTTAATTCTAGTCACATCAACATATTTACCATGACTTTGGGTGATCAAGACAGGTATCAAGTGCATCCTCCCTACTCAGCAGCTACAGAAACAAGACGTGAAAGTTAAGACCCCAGAACTGGGCCAGGTTTCAACAAGTTTCTGAAGTGCATTGTAACTGGGTTATTCATAATCTGTTCAGCAACAATTAGCTCTCAAAGTGCAACAGCTGCATGATGCTGAGACTTTCCAGATGCAAGCAAAGGAATTAAATCAAGAACTAATTCAATTGGAAAATTGGGTGTAATTATGGAGAATGCACAGTCTGTTAGGCTCCTTGTGGTGATTGCTCACTATTTTAAAAATAGCCTAGTCTTTGCACAGTCCTCATCGCATATAGATAGGTAGCTATGTTTGGAGAAATCTCATTTGGCTTCATAGAGATAAAGATTTAATGTTATTAGAAATGTACTTGATGGCATCAATACAAACTTCTGCTTGCTACCCTTTTATTGGCATGAAAGACAGTAATCCAATATCACTTGCACACAGCATGATAACACTTTGCACTTACAACACTTTCCATCTGGAGACACTCAAAACTAGTTTTTTTTTTTACAATAAAACAATTTGCCTATGAAATTTGCAATGGAGATTTGGGCTTTATCTACCTTTAAACTAATCAGGTCTTTCTGTCAGTCTAGTCAGCCTATTAACCTCAACACAGTAAGATACTAACCGTTCCTGGAACAATTCCCCTGAAATCAGCACATATATATGATTAAGACTGGAATGCAAGTCAAATAATCAAATTGTATTTTGGCACAGTTCAGTGCATTTTAATATAAAAATAGAAAGGATGGGGTGATAAAAATGGACAAAAATTATGGCTCCTAGAGGCAGTCAGTAGCACTTAAATCTTATTGCAATAAACCATAAAAGTGAGTGTAATTATAGGTTAAAATATTTATAAAACTCTTGGGGCATGGGCAGGGAGAATATTAATGGCTCTACCTATCAGAACAAGAAGCAATGGGTAAATAATATTATTTAGGAATATCAAATGTGATAGAAGAGCAACTAAGTGGGGAATAAACTTGATAGCTGGGTCAGGCAATAGATGGAAAGGCATCAGTCAAGATGCTTCATATTACATCCTTTCTTGAAGGGTTAGGGTTAGGGTTAACCCTAACCCTAACCCTAGGTAGTCTATGGAATATTTTCACTCATTGTAGAGCGATAGTTGACAGTCAAAATAAAGAAGTACCAAACCTTAAAAACAAACAAACCCAGCATACTACAGTATCTTATATTTATGGTAATGAAAAAATCACCAAGAATCAGAGGCCAGATAGTCAAACAAGTGAAAATAAACACATTCAGGCAATACTACTTAAAATGAAGCAAATCTATCACAACAATAAAAGCATATCAAATAATTCATCATTACCAAGGAGAATATTGGGGTAAGTGGGGAAAAAGATATTCATTTTCTCCACATTCCAGGAGACTATTTCAGAAATCTATAGGACTTGCATTCTTCTTTATAAACAATTCATCAATTCAATTTTATCATCGAAATAATGTTCAAAATCCATTTTAAATTCATTTAATATCACATTATAGCTTATAAAACTGCTATCTGGCATTCATACAGAATTACTGTATAAAAAGGTGAATAAGAGTGAATTACAATTAGATTACTATTGTAAGCATTAGTCCTGTTATATTTTAGATACACAAGGGTCATATAATTAAAGAAAAATAGAATAAACATTTAAAATGTTATTTGAAAAACAAAAAGTTTTAATGTGCAACTGTATTGATTTGAAACTTGAATTGTGCTGATCTTTTACATATTTCCAGAAACCATTTTCTTTTGTGCAATGTCGTTACATTGTCTGCTTATAAATACTATTATAATTTTTTTTAAATGACTGTGAAGTATTGCTTCCAGTCAACTATGAATCCTTATAAGGTATTAAATGCACAGTTAGAATCATAGCAAAGCTGTGATTGAGACTTCATGAAGTATGAAGTATCCTCCGATTGGAATCTGGGCTCAGCATAATACTTAACCAGAGGTGGTATTCAGCCAGTTCTGACAAATTCGGGAGAACTGGTAGCGATAATTTTGATTGGATTGGAGAACCAGTGAATACCACCTCTGATTGGCCGATTGCATAGCCATGCCCACGAAGCGGTGTAAAAAAACCGATAGTAAAAAAATTTGAATCCCACCACTGTACTTAACCTCTCCATATATCAGTATCTCAAATGATCTTTCTGAGAAAATGCACAATAAAGATCATTAAAGTAAGGCAGAATGCAGGTAGTCCTCAAATTACAACCACAATTGAGCCCAAAATTTATGTTGCTAAGTAAAACATTTGTTAAGTGAGTTTGTCCCATTTTATGACTTTTCTGGCCACATTTGTTAAGTGAAAACTGTTAGGTGCAGTTTTTAAATTAGTAACACTGTTGTTAAGTGAATCTGGTTTTCCTATTGAGTATGCTTGTCAGAAGGTCACAAAAGGTGATCACATGACCCCAGGATACTGCAACCATCGTAAATGTGAATCAGTGGTAAAAGCATCCCAATTAACTGACATGACCATGGGGATGCTGCAATGGTGATAAGTGTGAAAAACGGTCATATGTCACTTTTTTCAGTGCCCTTGTAACTTTGAACAGTCACTAAGTGTACTATTATAAATTGAGGACTACCTGTGTATATTTTTAACCAAAGATTAGCCAAGGATTTATCTGAAAAAAGCACTGAAGATTATTTATCAAAAACATACAAAAGCATGAAAGTTGCCAGCACCAAATGTTATCAAATGCCAATCACTAAGTCATGGCAAAGATTTCCACATTAAATATTATCATCATCAATGTGAGATATTGATTTCAATTTGGAGTATTTACAAAGAGTGGATTGCAGACTATTTAAATAGAAGGGGAATATATTTCAAAATTCTTAGCTGAAAAGGAAGTGGGCTTTGCTTTAGACTAGAGATCAGTACAATCTATGTTTCAGTCATTATAATCTAACAGAATTTTGATGGAATTGAGATTTTGAATTTATGAGATTAAAAACATAGAAAGGAATAAGTGTGTTTCTTGGGATATGATTGTTATCTTCATCACTTGCTTTGTTATTTGCTTCTCTCTCCTCTTGTATATTGCATGTGAAATTTTCATAAATTTGCCAACAGTTTGGGAAAAACAAAAAAGGCTAACATTCAAGTATTTTCTAAATTGCTTATGCATGAACAGAAGAGGAACTCTGCTGAGCATAATTTTAACGCTTTTATTTACTATTGACCTGATTTTTTAAAAAAGAAAATCATCATAGTTCCATATTTGAAGATCACAGCATGCCTAGAATCTGCTTTGTCTTTTCAAAGAGTTATTTTGTGACAAATGTACTGGAAAAAATAAAACGTGTATTCATTACTTACATTTCTATATTCTTACTGATTCTGTAACAGTGGAAAGTAAAAATACACTCAGATGTTTAAAGACAAAGCCCAAAACCTTAGAGATCCCTCTTTTGACTGATTATGTGCCAGTAAGTCAATATCTACTCTTGGCGACCAAAGGATAAACCTTTTCCAAGATGATAAAACCTCTCCTTACTATTGTTTTAGCAAATCAACTACTCTTTTCTCTAGTCTACTTACAGCTTTTTAAGTTTTGAAAAAGCAGATATAGGGGGAAAGTATGCAACCAATTTGAAGATGACAGAGGAGTTCATTCCTGTTGGTCTTTTCTGAGCTTTGAAGAATTCATAGAAAGGGCAATCATGGCTTTTGCTTTGTTTTGTTCTTATTAACAAGTGATAGCTTCTGCTTATCTCTGCATGATTGTAGGTGGACATTTAAGTTATTAGAAATCAAAGCTGTTGCAAGGACAGAGGGAGCATAATTGAGAGAGGAAGGAAAGAAAGTATTAAGGTCGTCTCAGCCAGAGAAGAGAACAGCAGTGATTTGTTGTTTGCTATGTTTACAACAGTATATACTGTGACTAATAAGGTTATTTTAGTTACAGAGCTCAATAATTCAGCTCAGTCACAAGAAAATGTGGGATTAGGTTGATAAAAATGGCTTACTATCAATTACCCAAGAAGTTAATTAATTTTTGCCAGTCATCCCTCTCATCAAGTCATTCTCATTATAATGTGCATTTGTTTTTGTTTTTTTAATTAACTGAATAACTAGATGGTTCTGGGTTATTTTCTTTCTTAGATCACCTTTAGGATGGACAATAAGCATGATTATTTAGAGGACATACCATTAGCATATATAATAAGTTCACTGCTGTTGTTATTCTGCTACCCAACTCCACAATTGAGTGCAAGTCTTCTTTCATTGCAGAGAGGACAATAATATACTCAGGTGACTGCAGTCTTTGCTCTTCAGAGAGTGAGTTCAGCTACATTCAGAAGTGGACTGGTAACTAATTAATTTAATCCAGTGTATAATGCTAATGTGTTTCTTCAATGCCATTGTTCAGTAGAAAACACTCTGGCTAAAAGATGGTCATCACTCCCAACACATTCTGAAGCCTATTATACTCTCCTTAATTGTGTATATAATCTGTTAATTCAAATACAGTATAAATTGGACTAACTTTTCCCCCCCTAAAACAGCTCTTCTAGTACAGGTAGTCTTCCTGTCAACTTTGAAATGGACCCATGCGGCCGCAGCCATCTTTTCATTTCTCAGCTTGCAAAGGTCATCTCAACAGGTGCTGACCAAAGGAGGAGCTACCCAGAAGATGCCAGAACACCTAATTGGACAATGTGACCTGTGACAAGGAGGGAGGCAAATATCTATTCTTTAATTTTATGAAAACCGTGGGAAATAGAGTTGGTTCTGCTTTCATGTATGCTGAAATGATATACTCAATAAAACAATTCTTAAAGAGATTCTGATTGTATCGGAGTGCTGACTTGGTTGAGTTCATCAGTGGGAACCTTGACACTTCCCTTAACAACTGCAACTGGGACTAGCAACTTTGTGACTAAATAACACAGTTATTAAGCATGACATCATGTGTGAAATGACCCTGAGGGACATGGGGAAGAGTGTCATGATGGGCTGAGATTCAGAGACTGATAATGAGAAGCCAGCTCCAGAATTACCAGATGGACTGCTTCTCTGAGCTGGCAGAGCAGGTGGAGTTGTCCAGCACCATCAGGCACAAATGCTGCCACTCTCCAAATATGAAAGTGCTGAACCGCCATCCTCTTTCAACACAAAGGCTTGTCATGTTGAGAAGAGAGTAGAGCAAAGGCACTCTGCAAGACTGCTCACAAGGAAGGAATCTTACCCTTCTAAATGAGCAATACCAGGGCAGCTTCTATGAAAACTGAGCAGCAAGCTCTAGCCCCTCCATTGATAACAACCACCTGTTAACCGCCACTGTGAGTGCCTTGATTCTTGATGTACGAATTTCACAACCCTGACTTTGAAACCAGCCCAGTTGACAAATCTGTCTCCTTCCTGCATGTGTGTGGGTTTGCACTTGTTTGTTTACTTACTTACAAACCTCATTTAGTAAAGTGTGCAACTAGCTCTTCATGCACTTATGTCTGCTTGGCCTAGGACAAGAGATACTGCCTAGGAAGCAATCAAACAAGAGGGGAAGGAGCAAGATGTTGTTAATGAAATCATATAATAAAGTAGAATTAGCTCATATGGTCATGTTTCCTATCTGGTTTACCTTGAAGGGCTGACATCTTACGATCACAACTTGGAACTTTACTTCCAGCTTGGAAGTAAAGTATTGGAAACCATCTGTGAAACATGCAAATGGTGATTGTGTGACCGTAGAATGCTATTGCAGTTGTAAACACCCACTGATTGCAAAGTGTTGATCTCAATCATATGACCACAAGGACTAATCAAAAAGTCACTGTTTCAGCACTGTCGTAACTTTGAAGGGTTGTTTAACAGGATGGTTATTAAGTGAGGACTACCTGTAAATTAAAACAAGTGTAAAAACAAATATTGAGACCGTGAAATGGTACTAAAAAGCAAGATGAGGCTATTTTTCAGAAGGTATGAGGAGAAATATCAAAGATTATGCACAGATATGAGTATGCAAATATAACTAATAATTAGACTTTCCAGATTTTTGGAGGAAAAAGCAGAGGTGCTATCTATTCAGTTTTACCCCATTCATTCAAACTAGGAGGGGTGCCATATGGTGCCTGATTCTGAATGTGTGTGGCCACTCCAGGTAGCCTAAGCATTGTGCCTCCTGCTGTCCTCTGCTTCCAAGGGGATGCTTTATGATTGGTGGCCAGTTGTGCAGCTCAGCATAATCATATACATATTGGATTAACAAATGCTTTTTAGCACCCATAAAGTTAAGTGTGAAATGATGGGGGAGGACAGGGGAGAGAAATATACTGTAGTTTGTTTTCTGGGATGGGAGGAAGAGAAAGAATGGAGGAAAATTGATTTTGTTTAATAGGTAGGTGCTTAGGATGAATGTTGAGGTTCCATTGCAAATAAAATGGAGAGAGGAAAAAAAGAAAATGGAATTGGTTTTTGCCTAATTTAGACAAGAACCTTGGGCAAAAATGTTCTGCTTGTGAAGAGCACTTCAGAAACAAGCAGGCTTGTGAACAGATAATATCAAATTGCTTTCCACTGGTTGCTGGAGGTGAATGTATGGACACTCTAATAAAGTCAGACCTTGATTGCAATTTTTTTTCTTTAAGAATATAACCTTTTCCTCAGCAAAATAACAAGGAATGTTGCATGCATTTCTGACAAGGGTGACAGAAGATTGGGCCACAGTTACAAATTTCTGCAATAATCTCTGGTTTCCACCTATTCTATAATCTATATATATAAAGCAGAAGTCCGATGCGCATGTAAGTTTGTATGTGCTCTATAGAAATTTTTATTCGTAGCTGTACATTCATGATTTTTAC
>JANHJO010006289.1:0-11351 GCA_032468235.1 Pseudoxyrhopus heterurus | reverse complement strand
TATACTCGGGTCAATAATTTTACCCAGGTTTCCTGGGTAAAATTAGGACCTCGGCTTATACTCGGGTCGGCTTATACACGAGTATATATGGTAACTAAATATGAAGAGTGATAACTTTCAAAGTTCTTGGGTAACTTTCTTATCTTGGATTTACAAAAGAGACAAGTTATACTAATGAAGGAGTTTCTGAGGAGACAAAGAAGAAATGATAAGAAATCAATCGGAGGGACGTCATCTGAAGGGATTAAAAATCCAGATTTTAAAAAATAAATGGAAGAAATAAAAGATTTAGTTGATCAAGTTTAAAATATATACATTGTTTCAGGTTAATGGATTTTTTTTTACTAGGACCAAATGACAAAGCTTTAAAGATTTGTTTATAGATAATAGATAAGAAATGAGAAAAGATTTCTTTTGTTATAATTTTAGAGAAAATGATAAGTTACTGTGGTAAAAGAATGTAAAATTGACTTAAAAAGTAAAGGAGTAAAATTGATTTAAAAAGTAAAGGAGTCCCTGTGGATTTTACTCCACTAGTCCTTGCCGACTATCAGGGAAGGGTGCTCATCTCTGTTTCAAGGCCGTTGAGCCAGTGCTGTCCAAAGACATTTCCACAGTCATGTGGATAGCATGAGATCATGGAGCACTGTTACTTATTTCATTAAGGTTAAAATGTATATTTTATTTATCCCTGGTAGCTCTTAATTGACTTTTGCTGATTGGGACTGAATGACAAGATTTGATAATTTGTCTTTTCATAAGAGATGAGATAAGGGGAGAGGAGAGGTTTTATTGAAATATCAGTGAAGGCAATAAATTACCGAAGCTGCACGTACTTGTATGGAGGGAGGGGAGAGTGATTTCTTTATGTATACTTTTTATTTTTTTACTCAATTTTTTCTTTTCTGTGTACTTTTTATTTTTTATGTTCTTATTTTGCATTATTTATTTTTATATTTGTAAATTTTAATAACAATTATTATAAAAAAACTACTGTGATGGCATTGACTTTGAAAACCATCTTGCTTCAGTAGATACAGATCTAATTTAAGCTTACGATCCACGTTCAGATTTACTGTTAGGAAATAGTGGTTTAAGTATAGTGAAGCTGTTGTATGAGCACATTTATTCCTTTCCCTCAAAATCTAAAGTTCAATTGAAAATAGAAAAATCTAAAACATGTTTTTTATTTATTGAACCAATAATTTTTTGATATAATTTGGGCGGGAAGCAATTGAAATTGTGATTGTGTTTAATGGTTGTAATTTTCTGAACAATGTTCATTAATAGTAGTTACGCTGCATTCCTTGATATGTGGTGTGCCTCTTAGTCCTAATAGATGCAGTACAAATTTTATTTATAAAATTTCTTGGCTGCCCATCTTACCATAGGTAACTCTGATCAGGTTACAATTATATTTAGTTAAAACAAAAAAAGTTAAAATCAAATCTTAAAACCAAAGACATATGGGGAGGGCAGGGGAAGAGGGGGCCAAGATGGAATCTGTTATTAATCAACCACCTCCAGTGCGCTGATCCCCCATTGGGGCCCCTAGCTGACTGGCACACCCACGTTTTTAGGCCCTTAAAAAGTAGGATTAGGAGCATAAAATGGCATAGAAAAGTATTAGGATGAAGTAGTACAATTTATGAAAATGCAGTAGAACAACTGAGACTGTGTGGTTTCTTAATTGAGAAGATTGGAGCCATCAAATGGCTTTTAGTGTAATATGTGTATGGTTCTTATAACGTTATGGAATTCATTTACCTCAGTATCAAAGAAAGGTTCACAATGGAATTTAACAAATTTTGGGCATTTTCTTTAACCCCACATTAATAATTAGAATAGCAAATTTAAATGGACAACAGTACCCATCACTTATGATTGCACTTACACGTCATAATGTTAGTGTAGCTCTCACTTTGCTGGATATTTTCCTTGCTTTATTAAATCTTCCCATTTTTAAAATACATTTAAAGGCAAGATATTTTAAGAAATAGTTTTGTTTTTATATATATACTGTAGTATTTAGATTTGCTTGGTGGAGAGAATATTATTGTGTGTGTGTGTATTTATGACAATAGCCACAACTTAATTTAGAATTAAGGTCATCCAGTTCCTTGAAATTTAGTTGTGAAATGTTTAAAAAATTGTGGTGGTTGACATAAAACTGATTTGTTCATTATTAGGAATTTTAAAAAGGGGGTTGTCTGCTTTCAATGGTCACAAAACTCTATTTTATCAATGAGGGGTGGGCATTTATATCTGCTAAGAATGTGTGCATTTTATTTTGAATAAATAGTTAATATTCTAATTATATTTACGTTAATTAATATTTTTCAAAGAAAGTAATAGTTTTATTCTGCAAATATATATTGATACATGCCACCTTATATTGCAATAACCAGAAGAGCAAGGACTGCATAGAAGACCCCACTACTGCTAATAGATCCTATGTTATAATGTTTGTAGCAATAGTTGGAGCTGTTTAATGCAATTAATACTGGACTGACTGTGTTTTGGAACATGAAAATTACAGAATTTTCAGTACGTTTAAGAAGAACTATTCAAAGCATGTTTTTTAAGGGAAAAATGAAGGTATAGGATATACAATGATCTTGTTCTTACTGAGTTAATAAACTTATGTTTGGAATATACCATTTTAGAATTGGAATTCATAAAATAGGGAAAATAATAACTATATGCCAGCCAAATACCTAGGAAAGTGAAAGTTATAACTGATTCTGTGATTTCTTCTATGGGCTAGGAACTCTTGCCTTAAATGGAGGAATATCTCTGGCTTGCAGTCCAGTTTTTATCTACGTTTACCAATTACAGTAAATTTTTGTTTTGACAAATTCTGGATTCCTTTTCCATAAGTACAGCCACTTCTACCCTGACAGCTAAAGAGAGAACATTTAGATGAGGCAACTTCACTTTGGTTTGTTGCAGTCTGCCATTTTCATACCTTGTTACTTTCATATGCTGGCACATTATTTTATCTAGTTTGAATTGGAAACAGATAAGTAAACCTCACTCATTCAGAGAACACACAAACTGCTTTTTGATTGAGGTAATCCAGATAGCCATTGGGTGGGATCTAATGGCTTTCCTGAAAACATCTACTTGTCTGTTCTCTGATGCTTGAGCTCTCAGGAGTAAATACAAAGGAGGCTTTCTTTAGCTATGAAAACAAATGCTGTCATTTCTACTGAGCTACTCTACCTCTTCAGCTTATATAAAAAGATTGTATTTCACTAGAAGCTAGTTCATTTCTCATTTGTACAATGTAAAAACATAGGAAAAGCAGTACTGATAAAGATCAAAGGCTATCTCTTCCACCAGTACCAATGTCACGTCCGGAAGCAGAATATAAGCAAAAATAGTATTGTCCCCATCATTTCCACCAGTAACTGAAACTATTGCTTCTGATACTGGAGATACTATGTAGCCTTCATACTGAGTAGCCATTGATTCTCTATGAATTTGTCTCATAAATCTATGTAAGGGGACCATTTATTCAACTGAGCTTCATAAATGGTTTGGAAAGCACAATTTTTTAAAGTAATTTAGAACAAAAAATTAAATGTTAAAAGATAATGAGTAGATTTTTTTAAGGGAGTGAAACATATTAAGGTTGTAATCCTATATACATTGATTCAGTGTAATTTACTTTTGAGTAGACATATAGGATTATTTTGTAGAATATTATGTATAGTATCGAAAAATGAAATTATGAAATTGGGAAATATATACTAATCAATTGTGTTAAAAAAAGAGGAAGAATGTAATCTTATAGGTAGTTTTTTTATTAGATCGCTTCACCAGTAATATGGATCAGTACGTTTTAGCACTAGAGTATGAAAATTACACACCTGTAAAAACGGCATCTAACAGCTATGAAATTAAGAAATTCTTTTCTCCATCATATAACATACTGTAAAGACAGTGGTTCTGTTCCAGAAACTTAAGGAACTATACATGTAAATGTGAATTGTGTATGAATTGGAAATATTGCTAAATACTTTTGGAATAAAATGATCTGATTGAACATTGTTTCACTGTAATTAAATTGTAGTGGAAATATGATCGAAATATTTTCTTGAGAATGCGATTAAAAACACCTGGGAATTAATGAAAGTATAAATTCGAGACCTGAAATTGAATCACAAATCTGAGTTGCTTTGCATTTTGGGAATATAATTTTACGTGTTTCATAGAAAACACTTCATTGAACTTTATGAAGTCAAAAGAATTCCAGACAATGCAGAGCAGCTGTTAAACTGAATTTCAGTAGCTTTCCAAAATTTATCTAGCGATCACTAGTTTGAGAGAAAATGAAGAACACTACTCATCCATGTTACTGGAAAACAAAAGAACTATAACAGTATGCAAATTAAACAATATTGGAATATGTCAAGGGTACAGCATTTTTTTTAATATGAATCAAAAATATTTCTCTGGCCTAGCATCCAAGATTGTAAAGCCAAGGCTTATGAGAATTAATTAAACATCATGATATTTCAACTAATAAGTAGTGTGTTGTCATGGAATGTCATCAGGATTTGTTTGTTTTCTTTTGTATTATATCTCTATAGGCAGTTAACACTGATCATATAGTGCAAACTAGATAAAATTGTGTTTCACTGTGTGAAATAAACAGAGGTGCAAATGCTCAGTAGGATACCATTAAGACGTAAAATGGCAAAAATAAATATCAAAACTTTTTATCAGTGTAAAAAAGTAATTGGGTTATTGTATAACCTAGAGTCTGGCAAAAAAGGCCTCAAAAAGTTCAGTCTTCAGAAATTCCACAAATTAAGTGCCTTTAAGTATTCCTTTTAGACAAGAGATTCCATACTTTCTGCAGGATCTGATTCTTCACTGGCCATAACAACACCATTTTTGTCCATTGCCATGGGGCCATTTCCATTTTCTTTAGTGCTGATCAGGCTTAGCATTGCTTTGTAAAGAAATTGGTACTGCTCCTGGAACAAAAAAGATCAAAAGGTGTTCAAACTACCTAAGATTTAAGCAAGCAGACTGTTTTATTTATTTATTAAATTTTTATGCCGCCCATTCCAACTGTGGATTCTAATACAATAAAATAAAAAAGATAATACAAGACAGTTGGAACTGGAAGAATTAAATAGGAAAGCTAAAAACCAAGACAATGGGCAACTTGGGGGTCAGGATATTTTCTATCCTGTCAGCTACCCACAATGTACATCTCCCATTGGGGCTCCAGGCCATGTGGCAGAACAAAGTTTTCAGGCTCTTTTAGGTATGTGGGGGCAGATGTCTCTTCCAATGGGACAATATTTTAGAGGGTGGAGGCCACAGCAGAAATTCTCCTGTGCCCCAACAACTAGCATGATTTGGCAGACGTGATCCAAAATAGGCCTCCCCCACTGGAATGAATGGGGTAGGTTACTCATGTCAGAGTGAGATGGCTGCTCAGATGCCTTATACCCTTCCTGTAAAGGTCTTTAAAGGTACAGATAGTGCTTGACTTAATGACCACAATTGAACCCAAGATTTCTGTTGCTAAGTGAAACAGTTAAGTGAATTTCACCCAGTTTAAGACCTTGCCGCAGTTGTTAATTGAATCACTGCAGTTGTTGAGTTAGTAACATGGTTGTTAAGTGAATCTGGCTTCTCCATTGACTTGTCAAAAGGTCGCAAAAGGGGATCATGTGACCTTGGGACACTGCAACCATCATAAATATGAGTCAGTTGCCAGGCGTCTGAATTTTGGTCACATGACCATGGGGAGGCTGCGATAGTTGTAAGTATGAAAAATGGTCATAAGTGACTATTTTTTCAGTGCTGTCGTAACTTCAAATGGTCACTAAATGAACTGTTGTAAGTCGAAGACTACCTGTAATGACCCAATTAAATTGGATCCAGAAGCAAACAGGCAACCAATGCAACTCGTGTAACAGTGGTATCACATGTGCTACCTGAGGAGCCAGTAGAAGTGTCTATGCTACCTTGTATTTTATGTCCAGATTGGATTTTCCAGAGTGATTCGTTTTTGCCTGTTAAGATTCCAGTTGGAGCCCAAAGAATTTTTTTTTACTCTTCATACAACTCAGTAAGCTTTACATTATGGTGTAACTGTCACTTCCCAAAATGGTGCGACAGTTCGTCTTTCATTTTTTAAAATAATTTCTGTAAAACTATATTGTAACCCCCTCCCCAAAAGAAAGCATCACACTTTTCTTCAGTGTGTTTCCATTCACTTTCAATCATTAATTAGGGCACGTGTAAATGATCTTGTCTTGCCATTGAACAAGGCTGCTTGTTTGCATGCATGAAGACTCCAGTAAAAAGCCTCTGCATGATAATATGAAAGAGGGGGCATGTTCACCCTACAATGTCCCTAAAGTTATGCATAATAAATAAATAATATTATTGAAGAATGGCTCTTAGGATGGAATCCAATGATCTTATTCTACAAGACAGAACTTCTATCAGTATAAAAGAAGAAAAGCCTTTGGAATAAATTATGGGAGAATAAATTATGCTTTTCCATCAATTATATATATGTACTATTAAATTTATTTGCTGCCCATCTCACTCTGCAAAGCAACTCTGGGATCCATTAAAGGAAAAAGAGCACTGATTTCACAGTTCAGCTGTGCATATGACTAGACAACAACACATGGAGAAATCCCATAAGAAAAGCAGGAGAAAAATATTTATTATGTATCATATTTGTATAGCCACTCATCTCACATAAAGTGACTCTGGACAGCAAGTGGCACATAATTAAAAAAAAATAACATATTTGAACCAAGATGACAAGAACTTAGGACTGCACAGGATTTTAATAGTTCTTATTTATTCTTTGTAAACCACAACTATCTTTCCCAGTTTCAAACTTACAATGTCTGTAAATACTCCAGGCCTCATCAGATTGATCATTTTTGCCACCTGGAAAACATCAACAGCATTTTCATTCTCCAGTTGCTGAGACAGGGTAGTCAGAGCACATAATGTTCCAGCTGCCACTGCTCCATACCTGCAAAACCAAAGAATAATTTTATTCTCTATAAGAGATCCAGGCTATGTTTTATCAGGCTGAACGGAAACTTTTATGTCTCTACGTCAGCTTTAATTTTTCTTGAATTTCCTCCTGAGTTTTTGTCAAGTATTTATTCTCGAAGGAGTAAAACAAGGAATGATAAGGATGGGTGCACATATAGAAAAATATATTTTCTGCTACATTTCCTCAGAATGCAATTAAAAGCTGAACTTATACCTTAAAACTTGAAAATAGAATTCAGTGAATATAACAAATACTAGAATGGATTTACCAAAGAGATAACTTTGCAGTGTTAAAAACAAGTTTGATTTTTTTTTGTCTGACAAAATGCTCAAATCAAATCAATAAGGCTAATTTTGAAACAATTTTTAACATGGCAAGCTCAGCAAAATGATTACAAACTAGATGAACATTGAAACTGGCTTAATACAAGTTGGCAAAAAATATCTCTAACATTATACCTTTGTAAGTCATGGAACAATACAAACATTTAAAAACCACTCTTCTCTATTCGTATTAACATTCAGTATAAAATTGGATACAGGAGAATATTTATGAAACTTTAAACAGAATTCTAACATTCCTAGAGAAGTCAATAATACCTTTTTACCTCCCTCCTAGATGAATGTTCACAAGTTTTTATATTTCTTACATTTTCTCCAATCTTTACAAAAATTAATTCAGTAAATATACATACTCATCATGAATGATGGTTGGGCCATCTCTTGTTAAGGCCTCTTCCTTGATTATATTGATAAGCTCAAAGGTACTGCTGATTGGGGCGTCTGGATTTGGCCATTTAGGGCACTGAAAGTGGCGAACTTCCAAAACATAATCATCCTGAAATAAAAATCAGCCCAATTATTCACCATTTTAAGTCCATTTCTATAGTTGAAATAACTAAATTGTATACCTTCAGCCCCAACAGTGTATATATTTTTCAATATTTTTTTTGAAGGAGTTGCTAGGATGACAACCAATTAGTGGGTCCTTTTACAAGCCTCTGCTATAGACTAACCTTATTTCCCCTGATCAAACCCACCCTCCCCTTTTAAAGTGTTGTCCAGCAGCAAAAGAAAAAAAAAGGAAAGAAAGGAAAGAACCCAGATAAGCCTTAGTAATAATATTGGGGTTTAAAACTTCAGTAAGGCAGTGAAGCAATGAGAATCAACTCCCATTTCCCCAATGGACAGCATGTACTTTGAGTACCCTGTCTTAAGTAGAGGAGCACAGAAGATAACTTCTCCCATAGGAGTCCCTTGGATATTTTGATAGAGGAAGATCAAGTATTTATGTCTCTAAGAAATCAGAAATAATTCATTTATGATACTAAAGAATGTCCCAATCTCACCAGTTGTATATAAAGAAAAAATGTTATGTTGTAAAAATGGGTTTTTTTTTAAACTCTTCCCCAATATTACTAGAAACGAAAAAGTGATTCTTAGTAGCACCTAATGGTTGTTATGATCTCTCTTTGCTCAACTTTGGGGAGTATACTCCAGTTGCTATAGTGATATCTCTAAGATTGCTCCATACCCTATTTTTTAGGTGACATTTCTGCATCAATAAATTCCTCTTATGGATGTTGCATGTCATTAAATCTACTATATGCTGAGTCCAAATATATCTAGACAATTAGGATGGTTAGATAACACTTATATTACATATTTATTATATGTGAAAATCCAATTCCATCGCAAAAAACACAAAAGGCAAATCTTACACATCAATTAACAAAATAAGGAACTGTGTTATGTTTTAATTATTTAAAAATAAAGGAGAAGAATTGTAACTCAGGGTGGAAATGAGAGGTCCTTGCTGCTGTCTGAGCTTGATTGGAGAACAGCTAGTGGGCATGTATCATAAAATTTCTAAAGGAAAATATTGAGCTTTAAAAATACTTTTTTAAAAAAAAAAAAGGGGGACCTCAAACACTGTGTTTTTGTTGGAGAAGTCGTTTCATGCTTAGTTCTTAAGTAAAAGCTTCAGTATTTATAGCTTTCTATGGAAATGACATTCTGCAAGCAAAATTGGGATACTATAGAAACAATCTCTGAGAAGGAAGAAAATGATATTAAGACCTTCGTGACCAAATACAGACAACTGTCCGTATCCCATTGCAAATCATTCATCTCGAATATTAAGCAACACCAGCAGGCGTTTGAATGGCAAGCAGACTTCAGATTCACCTCTGGAAGGTATTTTATATACCTGAGTAGCCTCAAGGATAAAGTCATGGATGATGATCTGCTCCTCATTAGAGAGGCACAGCCGGTCCTTGCTGATAAGGGTGACAGTAAATGCCTCGCAGTTCATGGATTCTTCCCGACTTGGCCAGTATACAAACTCATCTTCTGCCTGAAGACAATTGAATCAAATGGAAGACATTTGAATATATTGCTTTAATCTTTAAACAGGTAGAATGCACCAGATCAAAACTTCATTTAATAGGCAAGACTATTAAATAAAGTCAAACTAATTTTCTGCAAAACCCTTCTCTTAGAAAAAAAAACCCCAACAGTATACTGTTCTTCATCACAGCAAATCTTAACCTGTAATTGGTTTTGTGGGGAGATGCTTATTTTACAACATTTATATACTGTACGATCCACATTTAAATGGATAAAATTTTTCCCAGAAATAAGAGTTATATTATAATTATATATTGTTCTATAATGCCAAATGCCAGGTATTACTGTAAAATACAATTATTTTATTTGTTTTCTACCTATAAAGCCATTTAGGTGTTGATTCAAAAATTTAAGAAGCCTTTAATAAAACATCAGTAGATAATCCTTTTTTACTGCTTGATATGTAAAAAATTTTTTTTTTGCTATACTGTCGCTGGAATATGTACAAATTTCCTTGCCCTCAGCTGTCTTTTTCCCAGGAGCTCCCAAACTTCTTTGCATAATCTGGATTACAAAATTGTATTTTCTGGCTATAATTTTCACTGAAATAGAGGGAGAAGCAGGTAAATAATCTGGTTGTTTCTTATTGTGCTACCATATGAATACGCAGCATATGAAATTAAATAACTTACTAAGCTCTGGTTATCTGGAAGCATGACAATGATCTGTGCGTTGTGATCCCAGATCATTCTCCAGAAGTCTTTAGTTGTATGTGGCATGGGATGCTGTGTTATGATGAACTCATTGCTCCGATAGTAGCCCTTTAAAAGAAACAAACAGCAATTTTTCATGAATGGAATAGTTTGGAAACATTAAACACCTTGGGTGAAGGCAAAAGTAATTGAACAATTTACAGGTTAATTCATCTGAATAACAATACTGAAGAACATTATATATTATTTTACTTGGTGTTTTTTTTTGGTTTGTAGAGGTTTTGTAATGGTTTATATGGATTGTTCTTAGCCACCTATAATCAGTCAGTGAGTCTCAGTCTCTCTCTCTCTCTCTCTCTTTCTGCCATGTAAACTTTTAAAATAAACTTGAAAGAAAACTATAAATGTGGTATCCTTAACTGAATGGATTCTACCAGAAATTATAATTTTCAGAATACATGCTCAACTGTACTTTAAAGAAATAAATAAGTGAACTATTGTTTTCAAATAATAGGAGCAAATCACTTTTTGATTAAGTGTCATTTAGCATGTTTTACACAGATTCCTGCACTAGAATTTATTGCTTATGTATCACTTGGTTTTCAATGCTACTTCAATCTAACAACTCTAAGTTGCTTAAAATGAGATTGCACAGAGACATGTTGAACAACAATGCAAAATACATTATTAGTGAACATGTCAGCCTAGATACCTGGCATAATTTATTGTTCTTGAACATACAACAAATTCCTATAGGGTTAACATAACTTTTTAACTACTGTTCAGCCTTCCTTTCCAAGGGGGCATAGGACAGACTGCCTTAATTTTTAATTTATGCAAACTAATTTTTGAAAAAATTGTTTGCTGAAATCCATAATCCTCAATACAGATCTCTTATTAAGCAAAGGAAACATAATTTTTAATGGAAGATTAACAGAGGCCAAGCAAACTCATCTGGAACATGGAGATGAAAAACACAGGAAAACCTGAGTAAATAGCGATGTCATGAAGTGGCTGGGTGAGGTGCGCCAAGTGTCATTCTGAGGCCACAGGTGGTCATGAGGTGAATAAATCCAAATGAAACCTGGAGGTCACTTATCCTTGTCTCTGCAGCAAGAGAATCATTGCAAGGAGAGAATACTACAAGAGTATTTTGTATGTGTAGCCACTCAGCCACTAATTATGGATGAGGCTATTGCTTCCAAAACCAGCTAGCTACAGTGCCCTGCTGTGACT